>JAAGKR010002250.1:0-23839 GCA_011419295.1 Clarias macrocephalus | reverse complement strand
AGTACCTACCCCCCCCCCCCCCCCCCAGGACCGGCTTCCCATCGGTAACGCGACCCACCGACATGATGGGATAGCCGGCGGGCGGGACGACCCGGAGGTCGCGGCGCCGGGCGATCCGGCTGTGTTTGGTGAAACTCCGTGATGAGATCTTGATTTAGAATGTCACGGGCCGGAACCCAGCTCCGGTCCTCCGGGCCATACCCCTCCCAATCCACTAGATATTGGAGGGGGCCTCCTCTCCTTTGGGAGTTTAACAGCTTCTTGACTCTAAATGCGGGGGTGCCCTCAATTTCCACAGCCCCGGGGAGTGAAGGTTGCGCTGCACCTTAGTCTAACGGCCCCCGAATCACCGGCCTGAGAAGAGACACATGAAAGACTGGATTAATACGAAAATGAAGCTGTAACTTAAAAAATACGGGATTGATTTGTGCAATGATGGAGAAGGGACCTATATATTTGGGGGTTAGCTTACGACAAAAGAGTTGAAGGTGAAGATCCTGTGTCGGGAGCCATACCCGATCGCCTACCTGGAGCGGAGGGCTTTCCCCTCGCCGTCTATCGGCGTATTTTTTGAATCGTCAAACTGCTTGGGTGATCTTAGTGTGCGCTTCCTCCCATACTGTTTCCGCTTTCTTAAACCACTGATCCACCATGGGTACGTCAGTGGGAGTGGCATCCCAGGGACAAAGCGGTGGCTGATGCCCTAGCACAAACTGGAATGGCGTTAGGCCGGTTGCGGAGTGACGTAACAAATTTTGTGCGTATTCCGCCCAGATTAAATAGTCAGCCCATTCATGTTGTCTACTGCTACAGTATGCGCGAAGGTATCTCCCGAGTTCTTGGACAGTCCGCTCTGCCTGTCCATTAGACTCGGGGTTTTAGCCTGAGGTGAGGCTAACAGTGGTCCCCAATTTCTGGAAGAAAGCCTTCCAGACTTTAGCGATAAATTGGGGACCACGATCTGAAACAATATCCTCCGGGATACCATAGCAACGAAACACTGTATTGAATAAGCTTTCTGCAACCTAGGGGGCTGACGGGAGAGAACTAAATGGAAGGGATCGACATCCCTTCGAAAATCTATCGACGACCACTAATATGACATCTCTTTGACACCGGCAGATCCGTTACAAAGTCCACTGCTATGTGTGACCACGGTCTGCCCGGTGTCGATAGGGGCATTAATTTACCAGCTGGTGGGCTACACGGACTCTTGGTGGTCGCGCACACTGCACAAGACGAAACTACTGTTCTTACCTTTTCTCGCATTCTGGGCCACCAGAACCTTCGTTCTACTAGCTGCAGAGTGCGAGTGACTCCCGGGTGACCCGCTGCCCTATTAGTGTGTGCGTCCATAACTATTCTTTCACAAAGTATTTTCGGAACAAATATTTTATTCGGAGGACAGCCCTGTGGTGCAGGATTGGTTCGTGCCAATTGGGCGATCTCCGAATCGATCTCCGAAGTAACCGGAGAAAACTGCAGAAAACTCATTTTTTCAGTTTCCCTTTCAGTAAAGACGTAAGCGGTGCTGCCACTTGACTGAAGCCCCTAATGAATTGCCTATAGAAATTGGCAAACCCAAGAAAGCTTTGTAGCGCCTTTACTGACCTAGGTTCCGGCCACTGTTGCACCGCCGTAACCTTGGATGCTTCCAACTCAATCCCCTGTGGCCCTATGCGATAGCCAAGGAATGCAACCTCGTTTTTTTGGAAGTCGCACTTCTCCACCTTCACATAGAGCCCGTGTTCGCGCAGGCGACGCAGAACAGCTGTTACATGACGGACGTGCTCAGCATATGACCGCGCGTATACCAGAATATCATTTAGATACACTATGACAAAATGGTTAAACAGATCCCGAAACACGTCATTCATAAACCCCTGAAACACCGCAGGTGCGTTTACCAATCCATAAGCCATCACGTTGTACTGGTAATGACCTGATGTCGTGCTAAACGCAGTCTTCCACTCATCGCCTTTACGTACACGAACGAGGTTATATGTACTGCGGAGGTCGAGCTTAGTAAAGATAGAAGCTCCGCGGAGCTGGTCGATGGCTGCCGGTACCAGTGGTAGTGGGTGCTTATATGTTAATGTTACTGCATTAAGTCCACGGTAATCAATGCACGGACGTAAACACCCCCCCCCTTTTTTCTCAATGAAAAAAAAACCTGCTGACGCGAGAGACATGAACCTGTTGATGAGTCCTTGCTGAAGAGCCTCGCTCACATACTCCTCCATGGCCCGGGTTTCCTCCATGGACAAGGGGTAAATACGCGAGCTAGGTGGTGTTTTCCCCGGCAAAAGCTCGATCGCGCAATCCCACGGACGGTGGGGGGGAAGCCATGCAGCAGCCCTAACACTAAACACATCTTGAAATTGTGCATGCTCGGATGGTACCGTGATTACTACTTGGGCGCTCGGACTCTCAATTGTGGTGGTTTGGACCATCAATGTTGATGGTGTACATAATATAGTGCATTTAGGGGACCAGGATGTAATGCGTGATGTTGCCCAATCAAAATTGGGATTGTGAGAGCTGAGCCAGGGTAAGCCCAGCACGACGGACTGATCTAACCGAGGGAGTACAAAAAATTTTAACTCTTCGGTATGACCGGGAAACGTTAACCGTAGGGGCGCTGGCATTAATTCAAGGGGCGACTGTGTTAATTTACGACCATCCAGAGCTTTCACTGCGAATGGATACGGAAGAGTCGACACAGGAGCTCGCAGCGAGGTAACCCCTCCTCCAGCGTTCCAGACTGCTGTGGCCCAATCCATGGCCGAACCAGTGAGATGTTGAGTCATGAAGCTGACCTTTTGGTTATTAGGCATATCTGGGTATTCTGCTAGGAACAATTCGCAAACCAGTATGAAGTGCCTACACTCCTCTGGATTCCCAGCATAGCGCTCCGATGGTGCGGGGCGCGGTGGTGAAGGTGCGGAGGAGGGGGAGATGGTATCGGGCTGACACGAGCTGGCTGATGCTGCACGCGAGGTCGTTCACAGCCGTGCCAAGCTGTCTATCTCGCGCTGCTGTCCCAGGAGCAAATCCCGCAGCGGCGTGTCATCGGCTGGAAGGGGAGTCCCTGCTGTGACCTGGAAGGTCTGTTCATCTGTCATGATTCCACTCAAAGTATCAGACGCAGATGCAGGGTTTCAGTTCAAGCGTGTTTATTTTCTTTAATTCACCGCTATTCTTTTTTATAGATTGCATCTGTGTTGTCTGTTCAGTCCAGTTTGGAACACTGAGGTATTTAATTCAATTCAATTAAATTTTATTTGCATAGCGCTTTTAACAATTGACAGTGTCGCAAAGCAGCTTTACACAATCAAAAGAATTAAGTTTGTATGAAATGTCAATGTGTATAAATAATAAGATTATCCCCGATGAGCATGCCGAGGGTGACGGTGGCAAGGAAAAACTCCCTGAGATGGTAATAGGAAGAAACCTTGAGAGGAACCAGACTCAACAGGGAACCCATGCTGATCTGGGTGAAAACTGATAGCAGGGATTGAAAGCTCAGTATAACAGGCAATGTGTTTAAATTAAATGGCGTCCAGTTTGTTCCTTGCTCAGGTAGATCGTAGGAGATTTCAGTCCTGAACTATCGAGCGACTGAAGTCACAGTTCCCCAGAGAACAGCTGTCTGCATCAGTTGAGGACAGGACAGTCTTCATGGTAAAGTGGAACTGTCCCCAGTCACCACACACATCCCAGGCAGACCACACGAGATCTCCAACCAGAAGCATGCCTCCAAGACGACTTAGATAGGTCCAGAGGGCAGACGGGTCTGGATCACTGGCAGCTCAGGAGCAACATGTATAGCTTGACAGAGAGACAGGGAGAGGGAAAGGAGACAGGGAGAGAGCGAGGAGAAATCAGAAAAGATGAACAGGTAACAGTTTGGTATGGTCACAGTCAAACAATGTATAAGGTGAATGTATATTTAGTGCAGAGTGCAAGCAGGGACTCCGGCAGGACTAACTATAACAGCATAACTAAAAGGGAGAGCCAGAAGGAAAGAAAGACATGAGGGCTCCCTGAGATGTAAAGCAACTAATCACCTCACCGTCAACAAACCTGAGAGTGGGGAAGACAGCATCTAAACATACCAGTTCACCATAATACGCTACGCCCATGAGTCCCCCAGATTTGCTCCTTTACCTAAGGCAAGTTTATTTACAAAAATGCTTGGCTAAATAAATAGGTTTTTAGCCTAGACTTAAACACTTAAAGACTGTGTCTAAATCCCGAACATTAATAGGAAGACTATTCCATAACTTTGGGATTTTGTAAGAAAAAGCTCTGCCCCTTTCTGTAGTTTTAATAATATGTGGTACTGACAAGCAGCCTGCATCCTTTGATCGAAGTAGGCATGGCGGATCGTAAGACACTAGCAGTTCACTCAGATACTGTGGCGCGAGACCATTTAATGCTTTATATGTCAAAAGTAGTATCTTAAAGTTGATGCGAAATATTTTTTATCTTGGCAATATTTCTGAGGTGAAAGAATGCTATCCTGGTAATATTATCTACATGTGCTTCAAATGAAAGGCTGGAATCTATAATCACACCAAGGTCTTTTACTGTTGCACTTGATGGAACAGAAAGGCCATCTAAAGTTAGCATGATCAGAAAGCTTACTTTTAGCTGCTTGTGGTCCTATGACCAGAACTTCTATCTTGTCAGGATTAAGCAGAAGAAAATTTATTAACATCCAATCTCTTATGTTCTGCACACATTCCTCAATTTTAGTAAACTGCTTTTTCTCATCTGGTTTTGCTGAGATGTATAATTGTGTGTCATCAGCATAACAATGAAAACTTATGTTTATGTTTACATTGTTTATGTTGCCCAGAAGAAGCATGTAAAGGGAAAAAAGCAGTGGACCTAAAACTGAACCCTGTGGAACACCAAATTTCACTTGAGAGCATGAGGAATGGTCACCATCTAGATCTACAAACTGATAATGATCAGTCAAATAGAATCTGAGCCACAAGAGGGCCGTTCCCTTAATTCCTACTACATTTTTTAATCTGTGAGGGAGAATACTATGATCAATTGTGTCAAAAGCTGCACTGAGGTCCAGTAACACAAGTATAGTGACGCCACTCTAATCAGAGGCCAATAGGAGGACATTTACTACTTTAACAAGTGCTGTCTCTGTGCTGTGATGAGGCCTAACTCCTGACTGATACAGTTCGTTTATGTTATTTCTATGTAGATATGAACATAGCTGCTGTGAGACTACCTTTTCCAGAATCTTAATAAAGATAAATTATCTTAATAAAGATAAAGGGGAGGTTTGATATCGGTGTGTAATTGGAAAGCTGACAGGGGTCAAGGTCAGGTTTCTTGATTAGCGGTTTAATAACTGCTAATTTAAAGGATTTGGGAACATACCCACTGCTCAGTGAACAGTTAATTACTTCCAACAGTCGTTCTGTTATTACTGGTACTATCTGCTTGAGAAAATGTGTCGGTTTAAGATCTAATATACAGGTTGACGTTTTTGAAGAAGAGATGAGTGAAATTAGTTCTCTCATTTCAAGGGGAGTAAAGTATTCTAGTATATTTATACGAGTCCACTCTCTCAATGTTCTTTCCCTAAATGTTCACTGGTGATACAGGAATGTGTGTTTGTGAATGTGGCACAAGTTCACCACCAGTTCTTTTGTCTTCCCCGCATTTAGCTGGAGGCAGTTCCATTGGCACCACAAAGTTCTGAATCAGTCCTCTGTACTCCCTGTCATCATGCTCTGTGATCAGGCCAACGATATCAGAGTCGTCAGAGAACTTCTGCAGATGACATGTTGCTGAACTAAACATCTGAAACATTCGTTGAAGAAGAACGGAGCCAGGACCGTTCCCTGTGGGGCTCCAGTGTTGCAGACAATCATTTCAGACTCACAGTCATGAGTCCTCACATATTGTGGTCGGTTTATGAGGTAATCCAGAATCCAGGTAGACAGATGATGGTCCACTGCCATGTACTCCAGCTTATCCCTCAGAAGCGCATGTTGGATGGTATTAAAAGTACTAGAGAAGTCAAACAACATGACTGTTACTGTGCTCTCAGCCTTTTCCATGTGTGGCGGCAAAAGTCATTTAAGGTCATAGAGAGAGTCACAATGGACTGTGTGCTTAGCTCCCTCCCGAAAGAGGAGAGAAAGGCAGTGGGCCTGCAACAACTGTCAACTATGCAAAATATGGGGTGTGCACTGGAATCTACTCTCGCTACTTTGTCATTGGGTAATGAGAGGCGGCATCAGCCAGAGAAAAGCTTCTTTCCTGTGATTCGCAAAGCACTAGGTCCATGACCGCCTTGGCCAGAGTCACCCCGCAGTGATTTCATGCCTGGCCAGGCGACCACCAGGGGTCATTGGGCAGACAACAAATGTGCTGAAGCCGCTGTGGTACCCATGCGCTGCGTCAAAGTGAATGGAGCTCCGCTCCTCACACTATTCGATCCAGGAAGTGCTGTCACTTTAGCTCAGACGGAACTCCATGGTTCTGCATAATGCACTGCCATGCGAACTGCTGCCATTTACCTGTGTGCATGGCAATCGGCGGGAAGGCCCGGCATCATGCATTGTGGTCAAAGACCACAGGGGTAAATACAATCTAAAAGCCGGTATTATTCCTGATCTGCCTGTTCCTCTACTTTTAGGTTGTGACTGGCCCACTTTACTGCTAGCAAAGAAGAGTCATGCACAAAGAAAGTGGCTTGTGGCTCAACAAAGAGGTCACACACTTTGCCTCACCTCTGCGTGGGTGGTCACCAGATGACGACGTGGACCCCGAGGCAGAAGGTGAGGCTAATGATTCCTCTAATCCATTTTTCTTACTGCCTCAGCAGGTAAAATGCGATGGTAGCTTCGGTTAGACTCGCACTTAAATCACTGCTGGGAACAGATGTTTGAGATCAAGGGTGAACTGACATGCCCCCACAACCCTGGCCTGCCACCTACTTCTTGATGCAGAATTGTACCGCACACACACTGAGGTGAGGCAAGCTGTGTGACCTCTTTGTTGAGCCACAAGCCAAGGTAGACATAATTATTCATGTGGCACATTCCACACTGTTTGGAGGACACCTGGGAGCCAACAATCCCATCGAAAAAAATCTGTGATAATTTCCACTGGCTGGGGCTGCACGCCGAGGTGAAAAACTTCCAGCACTGCCTAGACTGCTGAAAAACGGCACCGGCAAAACCCATCTCCACCCCACTGATTTCCCTGCTGATCATCACTGTGTTATCTGGATGGATTTCGTTGGCCCCCTTCTCGAAATCTGTAAAATGGGAATAGTTGACAATGCGATCCAATATTCTGAGGCATGGCTGCTATAGAAAGCTACGCTGAAGAATATCGCTTGAGAACTAGCGCAGCTATTTTATGTTAAAGTTAAAGTCTGATGTGTGTCAGCTGTTGCAGATAAAGCAGACCTGTACCTCTGTGTACCACCTGCAAACAGATGGCCTTGTTGAGAGATTCAAACGGATATTAAAAAGGATGCTGCGGCACCAAGTGGTCGCGGGGTGGCAAAACTGGGATCAACTTATTCTGCATGTGCTCTTTGCGGTGAGAGAAACTCCCCAGGCCTTGATTTGCAAAACAATATTAACCCTTATGGGTCTGTGGCCTTTTTGAAGACCTAAAGTGATTTAGCGCTCTTCTTAAATTTGTGTAAATTTCAAATCTTTACCAATATAGTAGCTAATACATTTTCCCTTATTTATATAGAGCACAAAATGGGCTTTCATAATGTTGCTGATGTAAATATGTCAGATTCATGTGCAACTTTTAAACTTCTGTCAAATTGCACACACAAAAAAATACAATTTCAAACATTAGCAGAAAAGCAGAGAAAAAGGAGAATAAACAAACCTGGCAGATTGTTTTGAACACAGAAATGGGCTCATGAAAGTGTTGGGTGTGTCCATAGCAAAACAACTAAATTATAACACTCAGAAAGATGTCTTATTGGAGGTAAAGTGACTGATGTGCCTAACTTTTTTCAGCAGAACCTCTGTTTCACTGGATAATCTATGACTTTTCATGAATATGTAGGACCCATTCACACCTGGCTAAGGTAAAATCAGGTTTCCAGGTCTCCTATTGTCTCAGCTGTTCACACCTATACACACTCAGATTCCTCACACAAACAGGACTTCTTCTGAGATAAAAATAAAGCATGGTTTCTGAAACATTAATTGAAATACAATTCTTATGTACACAAAAAACTACACAGCAAAAATATTAGTATAAAGTGCTGAAAATAAAGCTGAAATAAAGCGCCTCAAATCGGCGCACGTTTTGCACAGCGCCCCAAAGGCAGCGCTTTTTTAGCAAGTTTAAATCTGTTTGGTGTATTTCTAGGGGATTATGTGAAAAAAAACTGAATTAAAAAAATAAATCTCTTATAGATCTATATCTTTGCGCGCGCGTTCATCTGCCTTTTGATCAAAACTCCGCAAAGTGAAAGAGCACGCGCATGCCTCGGGCTCGCACGGACATTTTAGTCACTAAAAGCCTTATTCACAACTACAATTCAGCCACACACAGACACCATGCATTGTGCTGTGTTGTTGTTTGTCATCTAAGTATTTTATGAATGAAGTTAAGCTGCTGATTTTGGTGTACACTTTCACTTTTCATCTCCCCTTTGATCAAAGCGCTGCCGATACGAGCAGCTGTATCGAGCATCTTGGATTTGACCCCTGGGAAGCGCATAATAGCCCTAGGAACCAGAATGCTGTATTTCTGTCTTAATATACCCCATGTAATTAGTATATTTAGTAAAACAAAAAAGTCCATATTACTCCTATTATGAAGATTGATCTGGTTTCAGTCATAATATACACAGATCACAAAGGGGGCAACTTTTGCAAAGCAGACAAAATGTAAACTCAGTACCCCAGAGAAATAACAAAGCAGAAACATATAATTGTAACACCTATACCACCGCAGCACAGGGACATAAGATCTAGCTCACCGGATTACTGAGTTGACGCTTTATCCCCACCTAGTGTGTCTATGTGTGTACTACCTGCACCTAATCACTAAATGATGAGCACCTGTGATCCCCTTGTGTGTCTGTCTATATATTCCAGTCAAACCCGTGGAGCGACGTCTGTTCACTGGCGTGCAATGTTTGCAAAAGTCTTGTCTACATGTTCCGTAAATACGTGTTGTCTTCTTTTGTTTTTCCCCCAGGACTGAGCAGTGTCTGCAGGTAGGGTTCGTTTGAGTTGGAGGTGTCGTCGCCTGGCACCCAGTAGAGTGACTGACTACACTTTTATGTTTTGTTTTGTTGCTTTTTGTTGGCCCACCTGCAGACCCGGTCTGGGGAGAATCTAGCTCCCAGTTTCGCCTGGGTAAAACAGAGACGCTAAGAAAAGAGAAAAGAAAGAATAAAGAAACGTTGATTTAATGGATCCTGCATCTGCGTCCGCTTCATTGAACATAGACATGACAATAATTGCTGAATAAACACTGCATTTTTAAAAGTGAAAACGCGCACGGTGAGCAGCTTTTGTTTCATCATTCCAGCCATTCGTGGCCAAATAATTATTCACCACTGGACACAAACAGCGAAAAAAGCATGTTAATAATAATCATAATAATAATAATCATAATGCCTTTTTGCTGTTTGTGTCCAGCGTTGAATGATTATTTGAAACTGAAGCGCTTCGTGTGGATTCATACCACAAGTCATTTTATCATGGAGAGATCGTTACGTGCGTATAAGAATATTTACGTAAAAATATTTTTAAAAATTGTTTTTGTTCCTTCATTCAATCCCTTCCTGTTCTGGACATGGGCATGCATCAGCACATCACTCCCCCAAAAAACACAGCAATTAGCATTTACTTACATCTGAATAGAGCCATTTACATAAATCGTGCATGTGAATGGAGCGCGAGGTGCGGGGGCGGAGCTCCAACGCATGAGGTGACAAGACATGTGTCTGTTTTTTATCTTAAACATTAATTTAATAACAAACATTTATTTGGCGATAAACTTTTTGGAAAGAAAACCGTTTACTGTTTGTGTACATATTTTTTTCAGGGTTGCTACAATATAATTTCATTCACTCAAAAAAAGGTACTGTTGCCATGCATCTCAGCTTTTGCCGTTCTTTTATCTGCCGAAAGGCCCAGTTCATCTTGACCCTAGACCTCACTAAGGACTATTGACAGGTGGCCCTTACTTACCTTTTCAATCTCTGGGTTCAGGAGAAGATAGCATTCAGCAGCGACCAGGGCCATTGGAAATACCGGGTCCCCCCCTTTCGGTCTGCACGGTGCCCCTGCTACTTTGCTTATCTTGATGGTGTCATCACTTACTCAAGCGGCTTTGAGGATCATCTGGATCACCTTAAAAAGGTATTGGAAGAGATGCAGAAGACTGGGCTCACGGTGAACCCAAAAAGGTGTAATTTTTTGTGGGCTAACTGTGACACAATACTACGCATACAAGATCAGATGCAATTTGCTAAAACCGCAGGGAAAGAAAACGAATGCCGTCCAATTTTACTCATGACCCAACACAAAGACAGTTGCCTTTCTGGGCATTGCAAACTATTGCCATTTTGTCCCATGTTGCACCCCTCTCAGACCGCCTGAAAAAAGGACTTAGTGGATAAGATGTGCTGGACAGAGCGAGAGAAAAAAGCATTTCAGCAACTAATGGCCTAACTCACCAGTTACCTTGTCCTATGGAACCCCAGCTTTGACCACCCATTCCTAGTCCAAATGGATGCCTCTGAGACTGGGCTCGGGGCAGGGCTGTCTTAGGAGTTCAACAGTGAAGAACAGCCCATTGTGTAAAAAGCATGAGTAAAAAGCTCTCAGATACTAAACAGAAATGACTTTAGAGAGGGAAGGTCTTGCCATTAAGTGGACAATAGAGGAGCTTAAATACTACCTAGAAGGGTGACACTTCACTTTGTTCACTGACCATGGCTGGCAAGAGACACTTGACTAACGCTCAAATAACACATTGGTTTCTCTCACTGGAGAATATCTCGTTTTCCGTGGTTCACAGGAGAAATGCAGATGGGCTGTCACAACATTATGCCATGTTTTCCTCACTGGGTGTGAGCTTGAAGGTGAGGGGGTTCTTTGGTGGCGGTCTTTAAGCCAGTGCATGCACATATCTAACAACTTTTCACTTGAACCTGTCAACGGCGGCATACAGAGCACATGCCACTTTCTACAGGCTCCATATGTGTGGAAAGGGACAGGGTGTCGAAACTCACCAGTTCGGAACAAACTCTGCCTAGAAGGAAGCTGCTAGCCATACGCCCTCGTGTGCGCTCCACGACCTCTGTCTCTAAAGCGTCCCCTACTTCATGCCACAGGTCATGCCTGTTCGGCTCGCTGCGCTGCGCCTCTGAGGACTCTGAACCTGAACCGAGCTACGCCCCGTGGATCTGTGCCCCAGCCCTTGGTAACTCCACTACATCGTTAAAGCCTCAGAGAGTGCACCCGAGTATTGCTTTCATTCAAGAAATGGCAAGTGAATCAATGGGAATACAGTTCTAAATCCCTGCTGTCTGCACTTTCACTAGCACACCAGCTTGCTTCCCCCATCTGTGTCTCCTCCATGTTCCATAGAGTGCAGCTGCACCTCCAACTAAAAAACTGGTAAGTACTGAAGAAAAGATGTCTGGAGTGAACTGAAGTTCTTCTTCTCTAGTGTATATAGTTGGGTTAGGGTAGTCAAACACACATACAATAAACTAAACTAAAACAAGGACTAAAGTGTTGTGCCGAGGCTGCCACAAGTGGCGCCATCTTGGATTTGACCCCTGGGAAGCGCATAATAGCCCTAGGAACCAGAATGCTGTATTTCTGTCTTAATATACCCCATGTAATTAGTATATTTAGTAAAACAAAAAAGTCCATATTACTCATATTATGAAGATTGATCTGGTTACTGATCAAACCAAGAATAAAATTGCCCCAATGTATTTAGTAACAAATGATCAAGCACCAAATAATTTTTTTTTAGGATTATTTAAGATTTTTTGTGTGTGCATAATATATGCATTTTAAGATTACGTATGTATTTTAATTATATAACTAAAATTTTAACATTTGCACCCTGCCCCCATCTCTAATCTGACAAAAAGAAAGACCCCCCCCCCATTGAGATGTAGCGAGTACTTAGGGAATGCTGTAAAACTGGGCTAGGCATGCCAGCATTTGAAACACTTCTTTTTCCCCGTTGCAGACAGTTGCCAATGCCAGCTTCCTATATTGGCTGTGTCGCCCTAAAGTTTTGGTTACTTTCTGCATCAGCTTTGTCTGCAAGAACACAAGGAAGAACTGGACCATTTCTAAACTGTGATGACTTCTCAGTTGAGCAGAAGTATGGGCTGATGTTTGGGTTGCCAATATGGGCTTATGTTTTTTTGGACATTGCCTGGATACTTTGGGGAAATGACAGAGGGCATTAAGCAACAGTTCCTCATACAGTGGTGAGTTGCAGAGGGCCAAGGTGTCATGGGTGAAGCCAAAAATATGGCTCTCCACACCATGCTCCAAATGAAGGGCTAACTGCACATAGCAGCAGAGTGAGTCCACCAGTATTGCACCCTGTACCACTCTTCGATCAGTGGACAAAATTTGTAGGAGAATAATAATAATAAAAAAATTATACCACATATTTTTAAATGGCCAACATTCTTTTTGTGAAATCACAAATTTTGTTATATTTGTAACATTGGTAACTTCAGGGAATAAAGTGATGAGAAAATGTACAAACTTGATAATTATAGTGCCACATAGAGGCGATTATAGACAAACCTTCTTGAAGACCATTTGTTCGAGATATTTCTGTTAAAAACAACAAGCTGGTTGTATGATGCTGTTTGGCAAATTATGTGGTGATTCGACAAAATTTGTCGGAGAAGTGGAATAAACTTTTTTTTTTTTTTTACAAAAGTCTTAACCTTAGCATTATTATTATTATTTAGCAATGACAAATTTGATAGGACAGCAAAATCTTGCACGTTTAAGAGATTAAAAACAATGTTTAGAAACCCATAGTATAAATTATACAATTAAGTATACAATTGACTAGAGTGAGGCTGAAAATGTTACAGTTTCAGATATGACATACAGTAGGTAGACAAGGCCGCGCTCAGCGCCATCACAAAAATACAGTAGCCAATAAATCAGCTGCATTTCAAAGTAATTAGTGAAATGACCGCCAGGTCGCGCAAAGTGACATTTTTCCGTCGTCTCGGTTTTAAAATATAATTAAGTCATAAAAAGTCATAACAATATGGTGTATCTAAGAAATACTACAGTGATGGTAATTTCCACATCTGTGTATTTTAAACAACAAACATGAAAAATCTGAACCAGAGCTATTGATATTTACTGTACAATAATGAGTAAAAAAAAAAAAAAACGTTTGAAACAAGTTCAGTAGCTGACAATTTTATTTGTACAAAGAATGAACTGTAATATATCCTATCTCTGTTTGTGTCTGTTTATTGTTATTTTAAAAAAATGCATTCAAAGACCTCACATGAGTCTTTCATGATTGTTTCAAATGAGTTTCAAAATGTAGAAATAACTGGAAAACTTGACTTTCAGAATAAAACATTAAAATAACTCAAAAAAGAGTCAAAATTCTAGGTTATTTTGGGTACTTTAAACACATTGTTGGATTGCTCATGTTGGGTCAAATGAGATGTAGTGATTCATTTACAAATAAACACCCGGTTGGGTTATTTTGACCCAACAACTGGTTTATTCTTTATCAGGTTTCTCCAAACGGCAGACTGCAAAATGTTTGAAATATTATTGTTATTGTGTTACAAGTGTAGTTTTAAGAGTTGTTTAGGTGAGAATACATGTGTGTACAGCTCAAACCCTCCATCGATTATTAAAGATTGAAATATTTAAAAAAAATGGCCCAACAATTTCAGAGATTTGAGCTTCAGGAAATCTCCTGGCGATCTGATCTTATCTAATCAGCGCGCAGCCGCACGCATAAAGTTACAGAATGCGTCGAGGGGAAAAACAGCAAAAAGACTGTGGCCATAATAATAACTAAATGATAAATTAGTGATTTCTTTGGTTTCAGCTGTAGTGATGAAGATAATCATGATCTCGTCGTCTCCACAGCAGTGGGTGTGCCAATTAACGTTTCATACAAATTACATAATCTAAAATTTGTTTTCCATCCAATTAAATCCAATTAACTACACTATACTGCTTTGAACTACACAAAGCAGTGTCTTCCCACCTGGGAGTTTCTCCAGCATACTGTATATCAGATTGATGGACAACAGTTTAATCAGCCCAAATGTAATCAATAATATTTATTTAAAAATGTACTGTTCTTGTTTTTAATATTATTTTAAAGTAAATAAAACAGGCGGCACGGTGGTGTAGTGGTTAGCACTGTCGCCTTGCACCTCTAGGGTCCGGGTTCGATCCCCGGCCAGGCTCGATTCCCGTCTCTGTGTGCATGGAGTTTGCATGTTCTCACCGTGCTTGGTGGGTTTCCTCCGGGTACTCCGGTTTCCTCCCACATTCCAAAGACATGTAGGTTAGGTTAATTGGCATTCCCAAATTGCCCGTAGTGTGTGAATGAGTGTGTAAGTGTGTGTATGTCTGTGTGGCCTGCGATGGATTGGCAACCTGTCCAGGGTGTACCCTGCCATGTGCCCTAAGTCTCCTGGGATAGGCTCCAGGCTCCCCATGACCTTGAATACAGGATTATAGCGGTATAGATGATGAGTGAGTGAGTGAGTGAGTAAATAAAACACTAATAGCTAAAATAGTAAAATAAAAAGTTTAATGGTTTAAATCATTAAAATAAATAGTCATGTGGGCATTATAAGATTTGAATTGAAAATTTCTAACTAAAAAGTGGCAGCTGGCACGCCTAAAAATAGATGCAGGATAATTTTTTATAGTCTAAATAAAAATGCTTTTCTAAACTTGGGTTATTGTTATTTACTTCCTCCTCTTTAATTTTAAACCCCCCCGCCTGGAAATAATAGCTGGAATGTGATTGTGAATTTATGACGCTGTGACAGCACTGCTCCTATACCGACCTCTGATGCGTCAACTTCTACTATCTTCACTAGGTCTGGAAGCTTTAACAGCGGTGCGGTGGTGAATGCTCTTTTTAGACACAGAAAAGCCGTGCGCCTCAGAAGAAAACACCTTCAGGAGTTTTGGTTTTCCTTTTAATAATGATGTGAGCGGCGCTGCCACGAGACTAACGTTTCTAATAAAGCGCCTATAGAAATTGGCAAACCCGAGGAAACTCTGTAGCACTTTCACTGACTTGGGTTCTGGCCACTATTGCACCGCCGAGACCTTGGTCGCCTCCATCCCAACCCCCTGTGGCCCGATGCAGTAGCCGAGTAATGCTACTTCCAAAAGATGGAATTCACATTTCTCCGCCTTTGCATAGAGCCTGTGTTTGCGCAGGCGTTGAAGGATGGCGGACACATGACGGACATGTTCAGCATATGACCGCGAGTATACCAGGATATCATTCAAGTAAACTATAACAAAACGGTTAAACATATCCCGAAACACGTCATTCATGAACCCCTGAAACACCGCATGTGCGTTTACCAAACCATAGGCCATTACATTATACTGGTAATGTCCCAAAGTTGTACTAAACACAGTCTTCCATTCATCACCACTTAACGAGATTATATGCGCTGCGGAGGTCGAGTTTGGTGAAGATGGAAGCGCCTCGGAGCTGGTCGATGGCCGCCGGTACCAGGGGCAGTGGGTGCTTATACTTTACGGTTACAGCATTAAGTCCACAGTAATCAATACAGGTTCGTAAAGCCCCGCCTTTTTTTTCTATAAAAAAAAACCCGGCTGACGCTGGCGACGTGGATATACTGATAAGCCCCTGCTGAAGAGCCTCACTCACATACTCCTCCATGTTCCATGTCTCCTCCACGGACAATGGATAAACATGCGCGCAAGGCGGTGTTTTCCCCGGCAAAAGCTCGATCGTGCAGTCCCACGGTCTATGAGGGGGAAGTCGTGCTGCTGCCCTAACACTAAACACATCCTGAAATTGCGAATACTCGGATGGTACGGTGACTGACACTTGGCCGCTTGGACTCTCAATGTGCGTGGTTTGGACCGTCAATATTGGCGGTGTACATAATTTAGCGCATCTAGGGGACCAGGATATAATGCGAGATCGTGCCCAATCAAACTTGAGAATTTAAGCGTTGAGCCAGGGGAGACCCAATACAACGGACTGATCTAACTGAGGAATTACAAAAAATTTTATTTCCTCCGTATGACTGGGAAAAGTTAACCGAAAGGGCGCTGACATATTTTCAAGTGGTGACTGAACGAATTTCCGACCATCCAGAGCTCTTACTGTTATCGGATATGGAAGCTTCGACACAGGAGCTCGCAGCGAGGAAAGGACAGAGGAAGAAATAAAATTGCCAGCCGCTCCAGAATCTATAAGGGGAAAAACAGACAGGGTGTGTTTATTCAATGAAATTTGTGCTTCGATACAAAAAGGTTGGTGTGTGTGAGATGGTATGTGTGTATCTTGTGTTACATGAAGCTGAGGACAGCTGCTGACCCGATGGTTCCCCCCCCGCAGTACACACAATCTGGCAGCCAGTCTCCGCTTCCTTTCCCTCGGCGATAGATGGGTGTTGCTCAGATCTATGCGATCCGGGAGGCCTCCTTCGCGCAGTGCTGATATGGGTGCCGAGTGCGGCTCACTTGCAGCCCGTCTTTTCTGCAATTTGGTCAAGGAATGACGTTGTTGACCCCGGAGATGCTGATCTAGTTTCATGGCCAGGTCAATTACTTCAGACAGTGTCATACTGGTATCTCGACAGGCGAGCTCCAGCTGGAGTTCTGCTTGGAGACCATCTCGGAACTGGGCGAGCAAACTAGCCTCACACCATCCACTCTCGGCTGCAAGAATTCTGAATTTCACCGCGTACTCTGCGACAGTAGCATTACCTTGGCCCAGCTGCAACCGTTGCTGTTTTCCGGACTTGCTTTGCTCCGGGTGATCGAAGACCGCGCGAAGGGCCTCTATGAACCGGGCATGGCTGGTCATGACTCCTCCTCCAACACTCCAGATGGCGGCCGCCCAGTCCATGGCTGGTCCCGTGAGCTGTTGAATGATAAAGCTGACGCGCTGGTGGTCTGACATGTTGGGGAACTTTGCGAGGTACAGCTCACAGACCAGCAAGAACTTCTTACACCCCTCAGGATTCCCCACATATCTCTCCGGAGGTACGGGACATGGTACTGGGGTTTCGTGGCATTTGGGAGGAGGTGGAAGCGGAGGGGAAGGATTCCGGGCCATCACAAGTCGACTCACGCTGAACGCGAGACCATGTACCGCCCGGGCTAAGCTGTCAATTCCTCGTTGTTGTCCTTGGAGGTACTGCTGCCATGGTGTGTCTTCCTCGGGGAGAGCCATCCCTGCTGCGTCCTGAAAGGTCCGTTCATCTGTCATGATTTCCCTAATAAGTGGACACAGATGCAGGGAAATAGTGTCAAGGATTCTTTTTATTTTAATGCTCTTGTAACAGAATGTTCGCCTTCAAGAAAAAACAAAGAAAAAACAAACAAGCACACTCGACAGGCTGGATCCGGGCGCGGGCGCATAGCGTAAATAAGTCCAACAAAACTGCTAAGAGCCTCCTCGGCTCAAAAACCAGAAGGCGCTACGGCGCGTGAGAGCCGTGAACTTGACCTTGACGTTAACTGCACAGGAGTGCCACAGTTCCAAGCGCGCCCAGCTCTCCAGCCTCGGCTCATTCCTGAGTACAGAAATAATGAGACAAGCACACTGAGACACACACACAGAGCATGGGTTAAGGAAATGAGTGAATGGACAAATGCTTATGGGAACGGCTGGTTTAAATAGGCAGACATGATTAAGTGCTAATAGTGCAGGACATACATACGTAGACACACCAGGGGGAGACAAAGAGGCGGCTCAGTAATCCGGCGAGCCAGATTTTACCCCCCGGGACCATGGGGATACAGATGTGACAATATCATTAACCATTTTATTTGTTTCTATTTATGTTTATGTTTTGCTGGCGAAATACATTTTAGGCAGAGACGTCTGCTCGGTCTTGTTAAATCTTTTTAAACTGCTCAAGTCTGCCATCAGTGAAACCGGTTTGATAACTTCACACCAATTGTGAATGAAAGGTGAGAAGAGGGATTACAGTAATTGGGGGTCTGCATGTGTTCACTTCGGAGCGCGTTGTATTCAGCGAGAAGACTAAAACAAAAACAAAATAATGTTTGCTTCAGCATTGGAGACATTATTGTTTTAGGCTAACTTTATTAAAGATTATACAGTTTCGTATTCTTTATTGTACTTACTCTTTTTGCACACGCGTGTGCATCTTTAAATTTGAACAGAAAATAATAGTGGGCTGATAGGCACGTAATTTGTTCATGTAACTTAAACGGCTGAATGAAGTTAAATATACACAATAAATTAATAATTGCGTTTGCTTTACATTTGAGCACTCATGTGTAAATAGCTTTTTTATTGTATATACTACCATATCATATGTGTGTGTCTAATACTGTTTTATTCATATTTTACATTACATGAAGTTTGTAATTTACTTGCAATTGTACTTTTAAAATATAACCTACGTACCTACAGTATAAGCATATTTAATATAAGCATATATAAAGAGAGGGAGAAAAAAATATATTTTCTTTCTCTTTCTCTCTCTTGCTATTGTATCTTTACTACCATTAAAAATGATTTATTATAGTAAGTGGTACAGAGGTGTATAATAAACCGAAAAGATAAACACAAAAAAGATGGACAGCTATTTATTTAATTATCATTTTAAATATTTATGAACAACATCCATCCATCAATGCAGTATGTCTGCATTTTCATCGAAAAATCGCATGCGTTTATCACCTTTTGATCAAAACGCTGCCTTTTGTAAAGTGAAACTGCGAGCTGCAAGTTTGAAATGATTTTAAAGCACGATTTAGGGCATCTCATTTCATCATTATAAACATAATTTATGAATTACACTCAAACGGGCAGTAGACCTCTGATTAGACTACGTACAGTAGGAAATAGGCTCAACATCCCGTAGCCCAAGCCTCATTTAAATAAAAAAAAATTATTTAACAATTATTGTAAGTAAACATCAGTAGCACAAGTTTCGAAAAAAAATATTTAGACTCTAAATAGATGCTGAATTACTTTTTAAGGTGTGCCAGCTGTCACTATTCTTATATTGATCTTTGTCAGGGTAAATCGTTCAATGAAAACCCCTACAGGTAATTAACGGCATTTTCACAGCTTCCCGCGTGCTGCCGCGGAAGCGCGCAAGAAACGTGCGTTCTTAATGGCCAGATCTGTAGTTTGGTTTGCTGTATGGTGCATGATGTGGAATATATAAGAGTGTAGCACAAACATACAATATTTTAGATCTCAGGCCATAATTTAAGACTACTTAGTTATCCTTTTTGAACTTGATATTCTTAAAATTGCTGCATTTGAGTGTCGGATTGAATTGCTGGATCCCGCACTAATGTGAGCCGAGTAGAGTGCCCCCTGATTCTCTAAGTGCTGTTTTCCATTGATTGATGTCTGTTGGGTCCGTACTGACTGTCAGGGTGGCGGTGAAAATGGACAGGTAAAAGACCCAAAAGTGGTCTCACAGCCCTCTCCTTTGTGAAAGGGTGTTCAGACGAAAATAATGAAAAGTTAAAGCTCAAAGTCAAACGAGTCTCATAATTCAACAGTGCAGGGTCAATGTCAACAAATCTTTTTGTGTCTCTGTATTAGGAGCCTGATAACGTAATAAAAAAAAAAGATCAGAATCAGTAAATCTATTCACGCTTGTATATTGCAAGTCCATATAAAAACGGCAATCATAAAATCCACAAACACAAAGCAAGGATCAGCCTAAATAAGTCTGAACCAAATGGCAGTCGTGAAATCCAAAAACACAAAAGTGACCATCAACATTAATAAATCTAAACTCCGGCCTAGGTCGGGCCGTAACAGAAAGGAAAAGAAACCGAGATATCAAGCTTTCCTCAGAGGCCTATGAAACAGTGTCATAACAGAAAAGCAGATTTATTAAAACAATGATGTAGACAGAACTATAGTGAGAACAGATGCAAGACTAAGACACAATAGTTTTTTGTAAACAATTTGTGCTGGGATAGTGAATTCAGTTATATGTTTAGCCTGTACTTTAAGTGACGATGAAGTCCATTGTAGTTTTGCTGTGAAAATGAATGGGGAGCTATCTGCCCCTAAATTTGCTAAAAAGTCATATAGAAACTTTACAAATATATATATAAAGATACTCAGACACGGTAGATGGAAATGGCACTATTCATCACATTACTAGGCACATGATACTGTCTCTTTGTCTTGTGGTTTGATGCAGAATGTAACCCTAGGGTTGGTTTTGTTTTTGTAGCAGTTGATATCTCTTCCCCTTGATTCACTATTAAAAAAATTTTGTTTTACTACTTTCATCTTAACATGCAGTTGTAACACAGGCCTGTAACTGCTCTACAATATGCCCTTAAATTCTTTCTTTTAATGCATCGTGGAAAATGTAGAAGCTGGAAAGAGGACCTGATGATAAGGTAAATATGCCCTTATCTGTAATTGTGTTGTTGCTGGTAGTTATCTTCAGCTTATGGAATGAATGCTGTCCTTTTTCATTTTCCTTTCCATTCTTTATCCTCTATATTTAGTCATTTGTCTTTCAATCTACAGTTGTATTTGCTGATGTAAAGTGTGACATATTTATTGACATTGTTCAGTAAGTACAGACCACAGACATGTAAAATTATGGCAGGTATGTGAAGACACTGAACAATGTGCTATTGTGACATCTTACACTTATTTAATAAACTGCACAGCACATAGTACAGCTTGCCACAAACAAGGTCATTTTGCACTTAGAAACTTAATATGTCACTAACAGCCCCATGTGTCCTGGCAGAACTGCATGTAGCACTTGTGGAAGAGTAGAACGCATTGCCTCAGAAGAACATCATGAGGCTAGTGAGGAGCATGATGGTGGAAATACCCGCTACTGACATTGTCAATTTTTGGTGTAATAAATACAATGGAACCTTGGATTGCGAGTAACACAGTTTGGGAGTGTTCCGCAAGACGGGCAAAGATTTTTAATACATTGTAAAGCTTGTTGTAGTGGGCACTGGGTCACGGACACACAGACACGCAGGTGCGGTGCAATAAGCGTGCTTTATTATACAAGTAGTGAAACTCACACACAGTCTTTCTTTTTCTCGGTTAAGCTACTTGCTGTCATAACCACAGGAAGGCAGAAGGGAGCAGAAAACCCAGCCCGTGGATAATGCTTCTGGTGTTGCGCCCCTGTTAGCTCCTGTCCGCGTTGTATGGGGAAGGCTGCTCCTCCCAGGCTTCCTTTGCAACGTCTAATAGCCCGCGTGGTCTCCTTCCGAATAGTCATTTGAATGGCGTGAACCCAGTGGATGCTTGTGGTGTTTCACGAATGGCGAAGAGGACGTACGGGAATAGCTGGTCCCAGCATCTTAGCTGGTAGCATCTTTTTAAGTGTTTGCTTGAACCTTTCGACCTGTGGGTGGTATACGGAAGTACGTAGCTGTTTGATCTGCAGCAGCTGGCAGACGTCAGCCATCAGTCGTGACATGAATGGAGTCGGTTAGAATTTCTTTCGGGAGTCCCATGCGACTAAAAAGTAATACCAGCTCCTTCGCTATGTTTTTTGATGTCGCTTTCCGAAGAGGGACTGCTTCTGGATAGCGGGTGGCGTAATCCACGACAACTAATATATACTCATATCCTTTTGCTGATTTTGTAGGCGGGCCGACTAGCTCCATCCCTATTCGCTCAAACGGAACACTTATGATAGGTAACGGAATCAGCGGGGCGGGAGGCGGCTTTCGAGGGGCCGTTTTTTTGGCACTCTGGGCAGCGCTGGCAGAAGTTTTTCACCTAGGTGTCGATCCCTGGCCAGTGAAATCTGTCTTTAATCTTTTCGATTGTGTTTCGATTGGAGGATGATCGGGTGAGCTCCGGTGCAGTAGGCATTGGCTCATCCTTTGGCGTTTCTGGACGTGGTGCTCTTTGGAAGGCTTCGCGTCGTGGGGGTGAGATATAATGGGGTGGGCTTTTTTCGGGGAATCGCTTTCTCTCAGAAGCTAGGGACAGTGTAGCTAGAGCACATTCCAGGGCCTCGGTCATCTCACGTAGGGTGGATGGGGCTCTCATACCTACAGCCTTCCTCTCCTCCCTTGGCAAGGTGCGCATGATCTTATCCAGCGATCTTGGCGATCTTACATCCAGCCCGTCGCCACAACATTTTGACTTGAAAAATGAGCAAGTCTTGGATTATGAGTACAGACTATCATGTATCACGCATGTGCTTTTTGTTTTAACACCGAGCGTCACGTCATCACAACCGAGTCAATGATTTTTGTCTCTTGCACTGCGGAATTGTGGGTAATAATCTCCGCTGCTGTGTCTAAGTTCTCGTCTCTCACTGGTATAATCAACATCCGTGCATGCCTGTTATGTTTACTATAACACTGTGACCACACGTGTGCGCGTAAAACATTTTGTGTTTGTAAGCATGTGTGTACAGCGCACGTGTACTGTTTATTATAACACACGTGTGTGCGTGCTTATAAAGAAAAAGAAAGTCTCATTATAGAGGTTAAAGATCCATTTGCTCCTTCTCTGCAATCCTTCTCTACTACAGTGCACACGCGTCATTTGACACCATACACTTACACACACACTCTCTGTGTACGCAATGTGTATGAATCAAAATGATAAGATTGTCCCTGATGAGCAAGCCGAGGGCGACGGTGGCAAGGAAAAACTCCATGGGATGGTAATAGGAAGAAACCTTGAGAGGAACCAGACTCAACAGGGAACCCATCCTCATCTGGGTGATAAGTTGATCAATCCCTGCTATCCGTTAATAATGTGTACTGGAAGTTCAGTGTAACAGGAGATGTGTTAAAATTAAAATTAAAAGGAGTCCAGTTTGTTCCTGGAGGCTCAGGTAGACTGTAGGAGATTCCAGTCCTGAGCTATCGAACAACTGAAGTCACAGGTCCCCAGAGCATCAATCGATGATGGGACAGTCTTAATGGAAACCATCCCTAGCCACCATACAAATCCAGGCAGACCACACAGGGCATCCATGCGACGAGATCTCCAACCAGAAGCAGGACTCCAGGACCAGTTAGACGGGTCCAGAGGGAAGAGGGGTCTGGATCACTGGCAACTCAGGAGCGAACATGTATAGCTTGACAGAGAGAGGGAAAGGAGAGAGGGAGAGAGAGAGAGGAGAGAGCAAAAAAGGAGAGAACAGAAAATAAGGAGAGATGGCAGTTAGGTATGGTCACAGTCAACATGTATAAGGTGAATGTATATTAGTGCAAAGTGCAAGCAGGGACTCTGGCAGGACTAACTATAACAGCATAACTAAAAGGGAGAGCCAGAAGGAAACACAACCATGAGGGCTCCCTGAGATGTAAAGCAACCAATCACCTCACCGTCAACAAACCTGAGTGAACAATGAGAGTGGGGAGGACAGCATCTAAACATACCAGTTCACCAGAATACTCTACGTCCATGAGTCCCCCAGATCTGCTCCTTTACCTAAGGCTAATCTATTTACAAAAATGCTTGGCTAAATAAATAATTTTTTAGCCTAGACTTAAACACTGAGACTGTGTCTGAGTCCCGAACATTAATAGGAAGACTATTCCATAACTTTGGGGCTTTGTAAGAAAAAGCT
>JAAGKR010002249.1:80000-99610 GCA_011419295.1 Clarias macrocephalus | reverse complement strand
TAAAATTATAAAATTATTTATTTCCTGCACAACACAAGACTTTTGGTTGGCAATGAGCGAACTACAGAGTAGCGCTGATTTGGACAGGCCAAGCCCTGTTATTTCAGCAGCACCTTGTCTCTTACATGTCTGTGGTTACAAATATATAAATTTGTGTATTTTATTGATTTTCACAATTACATGGGAGGTTTCACAACTGTAATGAGGGTTAATACGATTCATTCAGTGAGCGTACTATAGCGTGGAGCTGATTTAGAGACGCTTAACCCTTTATTCAATAATCAAACAAACAAAGAGTTGCATTACTTATGTATAATAGAAAATAAGTCAAGTTACCTAGAAAATCTTCTAATTAATTTAGCGACTAGTTTTTAAGGCACTTGACTAGCTTTTATTTTGACATGCTATCAGGCTGCATGTCGCTACACTTCTCTTGTACAAGACCCGTGATGGAATATGGATCTCTGTCCTCTTTTAAAACACACGGTAATATTCTGTTCTCGCATTGCATACACAGTATAAAGTGTGAATGAGGTTTGTCAGGTCATTTACTTAATCGAAAATTTGAATATCAAGCGAATATAGAACATGGATCCAAGTTTATTGCGATTCGTTTTATGTAGGGATTTCCTGTGTAGTTACAGTAGCATGTGGGGATTGCTACATGATCTGATTCTGTTGAGTTAGCATGTTGCAGCTCAAATGGTACCATTCTCCTGTGATCGCTCAAGGGTTTTCCTCTCAATGTTTCCTGTCTCGCACAATTCCATGTAAACTCTACATACTCGTGTGTGTATTGGAAATCTGTGGTGATCATTAGTTTCTGAAATACTCAAATCAGTCCATCTTTCACCAACTACCATGGCAGAGTCACTGAGATTACATTTTCCCTCATTTAGATGTTTGATGTGAACATTACCTGAAGCTTTTGACCTCTATTTGTGTGATTTTATGCATTCTGCTGCTGCAACATGATACGATAATTGCATTAAAGTGAAAATGGTTAGTGAAGGTGTTAAAGTTTTGTGTACTTACTAAGGTCAACATTTATGTTAGTACAGATTTACTTACAGTACATAAACACATCTTCAATATAACATATCTGCATGTGGATTATGTGTAATTATTAGGGATGGGAATCAGCAGGGACCAACCGACATGATACAATACTGTAAGTGCCGATTCGATCTGTATTGTCCCCCCCCAAGCCCCCCCCTAAATTACTGTATGTTCGATAAGTAAGACAATATGATGCATTTTCTGATTCAATATAATCTTTCTTTGATTTTTTTTAAGTGCTGTGCTGCATGCAAATGTGCTAATAGCTTAGAGAGCACCACCTGTTGGACTATAGAGGAACAGCAACATTTTACCTCCTCAAATGAAAACATATAAATGAAAAAAAAATATTTAAAAGAAAACCCTGTGTGGTGATTTATGAATTAGAGACACTCTACTAAAGTGCTAATTATTTGTCTATTAATATTTTATGTATGATCATTTTCAATGTTATGACTCTATTACTACTATTAGTATTATTTTCTATTTAAATCCAATTCAAATTGTATTTGTCACATCCACAACCATACACAGTTTCATGTGGAGTGAAATGCTTATACGACCGCCTGTGACCTAAAGTTTAAAATAGAAAATAGTGTATTCAAATAAAGAAATTAAATATTAAATAAGAGCAAATTACACAAATATAGAAAATGTTAGCTGGAAAATGTACAATCTATACACGGTTGCTAGTAAAATAGAATTGAAATAGAAATGTATGAGATGTGAAGTGTATAAGTTATACAGGATAAGTTACAGCTAAGATTAATGCAGTGTTTTTCCTATCAAAAGCAAGACTAGTTGCCAGTACACCTGTTTCAAAAAGCAAATTTTATTACCTTAAATGGGAATATTTCTTTGTTAAAAAGCCAAGTGCATATACGCAGACACATGTTTCCATTGCCGTGTGGTCACGGTGCATTTAGGTCTACTGGTCCTTTAAAACTTTTGACATGCAAAGTTTCTTTTTAAAGGCTGGGCCTGTTAAACAAATTACTATGCTGCCTATTCTCAAAGGAAGCCAAATAACAGGACAGGAGCACAGACAATGACACAGAGATGGCCTGACAGAGATGGATGGATCGATAGAGAAATACTAAGGCAGACATGCTGATTGATAAACTGCTACTGACAAGAGAGGGAGGGGGTCACTCCGTGATTATTGGTTGAAATGTCAGTCAGTGCAACTATTAGTCTGTGGCTATCTCAGTTCACATGTCCACCCAGGCTAGTGGGGTGGGGGAGAGAGAGAGAGAGAGAGAGAGAGAGAGAGAGAGAGAGAGAGAGAGAGTATTGCCGTTATTACACATGACTACACCTGCTGAACTTTTAACAATAAACTTTGGCAAACAATGCTAAGCACAAACAGTCCACTCCCACACAAACGCTCTTACAGATGGCTGATCTAAAAATCACAGGTCATTCACACGCTTACATCTTTTTTCTTTCATTCTTATGCTCTCCAAAAATCTACTTTTTCTTGATACCTCTATGTTTGATATTTCCCATTGCTAGGGCCATTAATTCCCTTGTTTGTGCGCTACTTTTAAAAGGCCTTTCTCTTTTTCTCCGGCAGCTATTTAAATCCCTAGCCAGTTTGCCCTGACAGTGCTGCTGTACCGATTCTTTGATTATCAGTCTTCTTCACATTCACATCACTCTACTAAGCTATTTCATGTGTCTCAAGCCCCATGTGGAAGCACAAGTCTCAAAACACTCTTGTCTATAGCATACTCGATAGCATCCTCACTACTGAGCTTTAAAGATCACCTGAGCAGCTCGAGTTCAGTTCTCAGAGATCAGTCTCTGATGAGTTACCTTTGGCCCACGGAGTGTCTTATACCTGCTTTACTACAGTACAAGCTTTAGGTTTCTAGTGGGAAACACACTTTGGCACAGTGACACAACAAGCAGTTCAGACAATGGATCTAAAAATATCTTGCCCTTACAGGTTTATTATGAGGTTTGTTTTGAACAGTTTAAACCTAGTCCTCTTGATTGACTATGGGAAACATCTGTTTCCCCTGAAAGTAAGTGGTTCTTGACTACACTTATTAATGAAAGCTACAAGTCTCTCCAGCCTGATTCAGGAATCCCACACATCCAAATATGATAAGATAACCAGAAAATAAATAGCTTTAATGTAAAGTTCCTCCAATTTTTTTAAGCAATAAAAATGAATGAAACTCACAATAAGTGCATAATGTTTTTTTTTTTTTTCAAGTTTAAAAGTTTAAAATGATTTTGTTAAATCAATGCTGTCTCCAAGGTGGAAAAAGTAATGCTTTTATTCCAAGAAGGCACCTGAGCCTCAGGAATGACAGCCAAATTGACACGCCATTGAGAGGGCAAAAAAAAAAAAAAAAAGTTGATGAATTGGCCAATACAGTTAGAGCGATGGGCTTCATATGTGCATAATGGACTAGCTGGCAGTTCAGATTGCCTGCCAAGATAAGCAACTCATAATGAATGGGAGATGAGGTTGAAGCTGTAAAAAGAGGTGTGCCTTTAATAAACTTGTTATAAGCGTGGATGTGACAAGATGGCAGATGGCAGAGAAACTACTGAGGCACTGAACACTCACTGCACCACCCTATCTTATCTAGAGAGAAAGCAAAGGCTGATGTACACATTGTACACACACACGCAAGAAGTAAACAGACACCTATATATCATTTTATGATGAAATGTTTGCGCCAAAATGTATTGCCTACTATTATATCATGACTACTATTTATTTTCAGATTTAAATATTACTTTATCCGTATGCCTGCCTAGAAGTGAACATTTTAAAAATAAATAAATAAATACTGATTTTCAAAATGTCCAGATTGTTGGCCAATCTGAAAGTGGACTGTCCAAGATATAAACAGCTTGGAGTTTTGAAAAACCCTTCCTACCCTTAACAGAATTACAGTAAAATTTAAAGTGACCCTGACCTACTGAAAGGCTTCCTTGTGCTGTTTCTATCTCCAGGCGAGTTGTTGCTCTTAAACCCGCTAAAAGGAAGGTCAACAAAGTACTAATAATGTAACAATTACTTGCTTAAAAATTGAACAAATTTTGGTGCATACATTTTATTATAAAAAATAAGACTTCCCCTTTAATACTTGCATGCATGTGTATGAAATAGAAAAAAGTACCTGCATTACATAAGAAATAAGGTTGAAAAAACCATTTACAAAGTATCAAAGTCACTTCATATAAACTTGCTATTGCCCATCCACCTTTCACCTGCATGCAGTTCTGTTTTTAGTCCTCAAGATCATGATGGCCCTAGATGTCGCAGTCCTATAAATCTTGGGAGCAGCAGTGTTAGCCCATTATATGGCTTAATCTCTCAGTTCCCCTGCAGGCTGACTCCTGATGTGTCAGGAACCCTCAGGTAGCACAATTTACAGATCACACAGGTAAAGAAATCAAAATGGGACACGTGTCAGTTCATATTTGTTACCAACTCACAGACTCATAGCTCTGCTATGTAGTGACCTATCACTCTTGTTTGGTGTTTTAACTGAAATTTACATCGTGCTGCTTTCTACTAATAATAGTAGAGATGGAAATCACCAGGGAATCACCACGATACAATATTATCACGATATCTAGGTGCCAAATCGATTTTTATTGCGATCCTGGCTCATCATGATTTTTATAAATATCCAGATTCAATAAAATTAAGCAAACTTAATTAAAAGTCAAATAATTAGTTAAATAATTCACTTATACCACATAGGATGCTGTGCTGCCTTTCAACATGTGAATATTTTAGAGTGCACCACCTGTAGGATTATAAAGTAACAGCAACATTTTAAAACATAGATACATTTAAAAAATAATTTTAAAACATTCTTTTGTAGTCAGTTTGGTGATAAATTACTTGTACATTAACAATAACAATTTTTTGGACTAATCCTTAAATAATAGTGTATTCCTGCCAAGTATAGAATTTCATACTTGAAATATTTCACACTGTACCATGTTAGTAGTACCTAGTACCTAAAGAGATTTATGAATATTTCTGGGTCTGGTCATGAATATGAATATTTCTGAGTCGACAAATTAAGTCTAAATTCTCATGAAGCTTGCTTAATTCAACCCTGAATATGGCCCATGGTGTCTTGTTCTCAGTTAGATTGAGGCTGGGAAATGGGTTCGACCTGCTTTTGGTTGTGGTGGGGGTGTGGGTGTGGGTGGGGGGGGGGGGTGGCTGGTCTGAGACTGTGGTTGAAACGGCAGGTGAATTATAGACTGCCTTTTAAGATTCACAGCTCTTGGTGCTAGGAGGTTAATATTCTCACATGTCATTAGGTCCACTGGCTCCTCTGATGGCTCATTGAATCAGGCAGCAAATGATTTCCTCATGCAGCCGAGGACAGCACACTTCAAAGAGAGAGGGGGCTGAGGTCAGAGCCGCTCTCCGCTGTGATTAATGGCCGGGGATCAGCCGAGGTTGGCCGTAAGGTAGGAATGTGACAGAGGCTTTTGACAGGCTTGACTTTTTAAGCCGGGTTTGACCTCTGGCCTTAGCAAACTTTGTTTCCAATACAGGGGCTGACTGACCTGATAGGCCATGTCAGGGACACACACAGGACCCTGAAAACACAACTGTCCGACTAATCACGGGCATTACGGGACACAAGAATTGTCTGTCTAATCACTTGGGTTACTGAAACCAGGAGTAGCCTGCTTGAAGCCTGAAAAGATGAAGCCAATGCGGAGTAGAGAAAAAAAATCACAGAGGAGAAAAACACGTACATTAAACGCGTCCCCTTCTCAGCACTATGCACACTAACTCTTGGGTAAATATGACTGCTTTCATTTTAACATTCACTAAGATGTCCCAAAGTAGAAAGTATATTCTGTCTGGTGGTTTGTACGTATTGCGCTATTGCAAGTAGAGAAACATTGCACACAATTCCTTTTCACGCCTCATGGCTTCTGTGGCCCTGCTGCAACCCAGTTTCTTTAAAACGACACCACTGACTGATTATACCTCGGCGCACAAAACAAATGCACTCTCCCACTTGTACCACTACATTGAAAATCAATCCTATTCTTTACAGATGCTATTGCAGGCATCCTGTCATTGTTTATCTCTGAGGGAAATGTATCTTAAGGCACATTTGGCAAAAGATTAATGAATTGCAAGGAGACTAATGACAAAAGTCAATAATGCAAAACGGACAAAATATCTGAATTGTAATGTCTGGCTGAACTCGTATGGATTCTGCTCGTACATATATGAAAAAATTTAATCGATGTAAATATATGCCAGAGACTCAAAAGGATGCTTGGCTTCTTGACAATATCTGGCGGTGAGTTGGTTAAACTCTTACGTTGTGGTTCTGTATTCTTGTGCATCTATCTAACAGCAAATAATCGCTACCTGGCTGTCACGTCGCACCAAATGATCGATGGCACTTGATGGATGAGCCATGCCCATGCTTTGCATTAGTCCCATCTTTCCTCACAGCCACATGAGACAAGCATGACACACTTGTCTTGTGCCACACACACAAAAAAAACCTCCAGTTGAGGCTATCAAAGTCAGAAATAAGGGGTTTGGAAAAAAGGAAAAAAAGACATGCCTGTTTCTGTGCTTTGGTCACTGAGAAAGAAAATAATAATTTTTCAATATTAGAGAGAAATTAAATCATCCAATGATCTAATTGGGAGTAGACGTGGCGCTTCAGCATGGCAGAGAGGATTATTGTCTACCACCTGCGCTGTCACTCTCTGGGGCCCCATTACAAGGTCCTTATTAGTTTTTACTCGGCAGATTAAAATGCGAGCGCCGCAATCTTTGATCTCTCACTTGCTGACACAAATCCTTTCAAGCCCCAACATTTTTCTGCTGGGTAATTAGTGCTAATTAAAAGGTTTCAAGCAGTCAGTGAGCGGGGCTCTTCCCTCGTCCAAATTGCCATCAAGTTCTCGCCGCCTAACCCGGTCTGCACGTAAGCCGCACTGGCCTAGTTTTTGCGATTATCACAGAATCTGCACAAACAACAATACTGGCTACTCACGTTAATGTCAGCGTAATTACAAATATTAATCGATACATAAATAACAAAAATACGTGTCGAGATACTGGATGAAAGGTTTGGGATTCGAAATCTGTAAGTACCCATAATTAAATCTGGATCTAATTAAATATGGATCGGTTTGATTTAATTGCAGTGCTCTCCATGTTGGCCCTTAAATATATGAGGCATATCCACCCCAATCTTTCATCAGCTTGTTATTATGCTATAATTAGCTGTCATTCCAATATATTATTATGCTGGCGGAAAAGTGTCAGGTACGTAGACATCCTCTGACATGCACGGAAAAAAAAAAAAAAAAAAAACGTATCGTTACACAGTGTTTCAAAATGATAATTACATAATCTTTGCAGTGGAACAACTTGGTGTGACAATTAGACGCACTTCGAAACCGGTTAAACACACCTCACATCCCAGGAGATTCCATGTAACGGACCCTTTTGTCTAAAAATCAAGCCCCGTAGTGTGGAGGATGAGAGGATTTGTTGCAGACGATGGAGTTGGCTGGTGGTGTACAGTACCCAAGTGGAAATATTGAACTCTAAAGTCAGTGTAAGTGATGTTGTAATCCTTTAACAAGACAGCACTAAGTATTGAGAAGAGTTTCTGCGAATTAAACGATTCAACCTACCATCGTTAAGAAAAGATGTGATTGTGTAATAATGATAATGACAGCTTATGCTTAGTCATCCTTCACATACCCCTGAATTCCACACATATCAAAGAGGACGTGCAGATTTCGTTGCTGTTCGCTTGTTTGAAGATGCCCTCTATGGCACACTGACACGACATTTTAAAAGAGACATGTGATGGCTGCCCTGTGCAGTATTAACTGACTTAACTTGATGGAAGAGGAGGTGCTCGCTCTCTCTCCTCTCTTTTTTTTTCTTGCTCCATTCCTCACTCTCTCACCCTCCCTGCCCCCCCTCTCTGCTCCATTACCTTGGAAAAGCAGGACTCATTAGAGGAGGCAAGTCAAGTCAAATCTCAGTGTAATTCTATAGAGGTGAACTGCTGTCAACATCATTAACCATCATTTCCCCAACTCACTTCATGACTTATGAAGTGTTCTTTATTGTGTAATGATCCAAATCTCTTACAAAATCGTCCTCTTCAAAGGCCCCCTGAGATATACCACCCATGCAGCACAGCGACATGTCAGAGGCAAAGATCAAACAGAGATCAGTAATTAAAGATTTTTCTTTTCCTTAACACTCCTCTACTGTTTACTTCCTCTCTTAGACGATACTAATGTAGCTCCAGCACTCAAGTCCTGTTGAATAGTGATCTGACCGTCATTTACCTCCACGGTGAAGCGAACAGTAATGTATGACTGCTTCATCTGTTTAGAGATGTTAATACTAAAATAGCACATATCAGAATTAACACGCTATGGATTTAAGTAATGTGTTTAGACAGCTGAGAAAGCACGTAAGACGTATGGTGTGTCTCACTGATCCATAATTTCACTCAAGACCATCAGCTGTAAAACACAAGCACTGGTCAAAACAAAGGACAGTCACAGAAAATATGGACTTAGGACGAAAATGCAGGAGACAACAAATTAAAAGTAAATACTCTTATTTACACCATGCTATATTAGATAGTGATGTTGTTATTGGTCTTTCAGCCGCTTCCATCGAGGGGCTGCATCAGCGGACCATGTGATCCACACAACAGCTTGGCACAAGGTTTACGCCGGATGCCCTTCCTGACCCAGTCCTCCCATTCTATCCAGGCTTGGGAACGGTGCTGCTTCCAGTGGCTCCGGTTTGGGCATTGGGAGGAAAATAAATCCGGGCCTACTGCAGGCCCGGCCATCAATTCCCACTATATTTTATATATAGATAATGGCATAAAAAAATCTAATCAGAAACATTCACCAACATTGTTAGATCTGTATTTTAATGCATAAATATTCTTGATTGAATTTTGTATCGTATTAATATATTAACAACAAATCTTTCATGCTCATTATTTGGCAATGTATAAAACGTATAAACCATCACATCCTATTATTTTACATAATTTTTGTTTTTAATCATTACAGTTTTAACTAATGCTAAACAATTAATTGCACTGCAAAAGAAAATCTCAATATAGATCTGTGCAATTATTTAATCACAAAATGCTGCAATTTATCATTGATGATATAGGCATAGTCAGTGGCGGCCGGTCAATACGGGGCGCAGGGGCGCCGCCCCTCTTAAAGTTAGGCAGAGAAGAATGCTACTTTAACATGTAATTATTTAACATAATAATTATTTATTTTAATAATGAAATAAAGTCATTTAGTCACAATGTTCCGCTGTATTTCTTAATATAATTTATTTGCAACAAAAAAATTTGAATCTGTATTATGTTCATTTGCGTTCGTGTACGCGGGGCGCCGGACAAACGAGTGTCTATGTAGGCAGGTATATCTTTGAAAAGCATGTGATTTGAGGCTGAGCTCTGATTGGATCTTTTCAAATCATCATTGGAGCGCAGCACTGTGCGCCCTGAACCCTCCCTCTTTTGTTCTTAGCAAATTAATATTGTTTTAAATTATTTGGGCTCATGTGATTGAACCATTCTCAACTAGTCTTTTCCAGCACTTCTTATGGCAAGCGGAGCTGCTGACTGGATGTGATGTGAGTCATGCCTTTATTTTATACTAGTAGTAATGATGTTTAATCACCTGATAAATGCCTATTTACAGGCGAGTATTAAAAGTTAAATTTTTATTTTGTTTGCGCAAATTTTTTTTGCACCAGCCGCCACTGGGCATAGTGTGGAATCTATGTAGTGTTTGTCAATAATTTAACTATTTGTTGATTTTTTTTTTTTTTTTAATTGGAGATAATAAATTAATATGGGCAAAGATCCGATAAATGAGATCATTTGTGCCATTACTTTCAGTAAGCCTAGATAAATACGTTTGAATACAAAATAGTACATGTTTAAATTGTTTAAATGACAACCGCAATATGTCAATTTCAATTCCCATTATGTTAATAAAAAGTTATGTTTTCATTCAAAAAATATGTTCATAATTATACTCCACTGCAAAGAAAACATGTACATCTGCTTTGCTCTTGGATCATATAAATGTAATTCCTCACTTTCTCTAATGTCCTTATCATGATCAGGAAGGTGTTTATTCCTCTGATGTCCTCCATGAGAAAGTACTAGGCAAACTCCATGGTAATAATTCCCAAGTAACCTCTTAATAGTGCTGAAGTCCATCATTATATCTTACAAGTCAGAATACCATTGTGTAAGACTTCAGTATTAAATACTCAATATCTCCACTTCACTCAACACTGAATCACCATCGCCAAGGCAAAACAGTAACTAATCTATTGAAATAATGTCAAGGGTTCATGAATCCTTGCGCTAATGATTAGCTTTTCTGTACTGATGTTTTCCCTCGCACTTTAGTTAGGATTCTTTGGTACTTTCAAGGTACAACTATTTGCATACCAAGGCCATAACAGTCAACAAAGTTGTGCATGTGAACCATATATACATAATATAATATGGAACAGTGCCGATATGCCAACACTAACAACACAGGCAAAGACCATGCTTTAACTTACATAACTCTAAAATGAAGCCAAGGAGGAAGTTAACAAGAACAGAAATTTTTCAGCATGAGGCTGTTGCTCAGATTAATAATTATTGTTTTTGGTATCCGCATATGATTTGTGTGTGTGCATGAGAAAAAGAAAGCGAGAGGGAGTCTGGACATGTCCTGAGGTATTGTGTGTGTGTGTGTGTGTGTGTGTGTGTGTGTGTGTGTGTGTGTGTGTGTGTGTGTGTGTGTGTGTGTGTGTGTGTGTGTGTGTGTGTGTATAATGTGTCGTCTCCTGGCGTATGTGGATGCTGAGACAGGGAGAGTAAAGACAGAGCAAAACAGATGAATAAGCAACATCAATTACAGGCAAGCTTGACCTGTAAGCCCCCACACCATGGCCAGTGCCTCACACCCAGGGGTGGCAGATTGAAGCTGACATGCCTGGCGAGAAAACAGTGGGGCCTCACAAGGCCTCCCACTTGTGAGTATGGTGAGAGAGACAGATATAGAGAGAGGGAGAATGAGAGAGATGGACAGAGGGAGAGAACAGTGGGAGCTATGAATGAAAAATCAAGCATAATAGGTCCCGCTTTAGTTTAAAGTGAAACAAAATGGCTCAATTTGAGCACTTAGCCTGTCGAAAATTGTCCATGCTGAGATAGAAGAGGAACATGCGAGGGGACAAGTGAATCAGCCCTCTGATAAGCGCACTATAAAGGAAACAAAGCCGAATGTCCAACAGGCTTACCAGTGAACTTGGGCCGAGTTGGGTTCCCCTTAATGCCCCCATCAGTCTTCTCTTGCCCTGTAAAAAGCCCTGCTTTCCATTCTATTCTCCTTTTCTGCCCCTTTTACTTTGTCTAAGGACAAAAGTAAAATAAACACAGAGATCATATTTGTTTAGCACACTTTAGCGCTTTTTTTATTGCCCTATTAGAAACAGCACAGGACAAATAGCTAGAGAAGTAAAGCTTTCACTATTCACAATAAATGAAACGATCTGTAAATGTAACGCTTCATGTCTGACTAAACAAATCTTATACCAGAGACACTGAGTACCTTATTTATAAATGTGCCTAAGTCAATGTCTCTACAAAGATTAGCACATTATTTAAGCTCATCGTCACTTAAAAGCAAGCAAACCACAGAAACAAGCTAAAGACCAGGCTGATCAACACATGCATGCGCTATTTGACCTGTGCCTTATTGATCAAGCTCACACAGTCTCTATAGCAACAGTAAAGACAAGTGTGCAAAGGGACATTTAAGAACATTGCCCAAGGGACAATGTTTCATACCATGCTGCAGAGCAAGCTCAAAAACAACCGTGTAAACATGACGCTAAGCTTCACCACAAAGTCAAGACTGCTGCAATAACACATGTGGAACACTCATAATAATAATAATAATAATAATAATAATAATAATAATACAGCTGTTTTATTTTATAATACTCAATTCATTTCTGCTTCACTGAGCACATTAATAACTATCTATGGAGCTTATTACAGTAGAAGTCTTACGGTATGTATGAATTAACTGCATTAGCATTATGTGCCTGCCTTTCTGTAGGTTTTTCGAGAAATCATGGCTTGCTGATTACTGTACATACAGTATGAATAACAATAAAATTATGTAGATTTAATAATGAATGCTTCCGCTAAGCGTAAATACAGTGGCTTAATGTGGGCGTCATGTTCATTAACTATATGTAACAGTGGTGAAGTGGTAAAGCCCCCATGGGCATTCAAACTACAACTAGGTCTAACCTTAAATCACATCTCTACTACTCCTACACAATTCATACATATACAGTATAGTTGAAATTTATACAAATAATGATTATAGCTTTTAAGGATAATCCCATGTGCTTTAAACTATGTAGAGCAAGCAATATATGGGGACTAGAGAGGGGGAGAGCTATTACAAACTTTCCTATATTCCAACATAGTGTAGTGAATATACACTGATCATCCATAAAAATCTAACGTAAAACATTATGCACAGTATTGGGAAAGTTCCCCAGGTGTCTATCACCAGAGCAGTTCTGGCCCCTCAGGGCATGACGCCACAAGACCTCTGGGGTGTACTGTGGTGTCTGGCACAGGAACGTTTGGCAATGGACCCTTGAGGAGCTTCCATTCATTAGGCTTGTTTGTCCAACCCATCCCATGGATGTTTGATCAGATTTGCAGGTTGGCAGCCTCCGGCTCTTTGCCTGCTGGACCGTGTACACAGTGGGCTGTGATGCACTGGGTGGTCTGGTGCTTTTCTATCGTCAGCTTTTTCAGTGATTTGTGCTATGTGATCATGTCAACATGTTACTGCTGATGGTGTACTTGGGTCACGGTAACACAACATGGTAGTAATGATGATGCAAGTGATGCAATAATGATGCAATAGTCAAGTGACCTACAATCAGATATTAACTGGGCAGGACAAAATTCAGAAAACTGAATTTTGAAAAAGGCCAATTAGACAACAAAAAGCTTGGTAGTGACTTGTACTGTATAAAAACACAAAGTGAAAACTTCATGTTTGCAGGGTGCTTTGTACTCTGGGAAATGGTGTTCGATGGGGTTAACGGCATGGATCTGACACAACCAGCATGACTTGTTTACCTAAATAATAAATAAACAGATGGTATATGGTATATATATATGGTTTATGATAACAGGTGGTATATGGTATACACTCACCTGAAGGATTATTAGGAACACCATACTAATACAGTGTTTGACCCCCTTTCGCCTTCAGAACTGCCTTAATTCTACATGGCATTGATTCAACAAGATGCTGAAAGCATTCTTTAGAAACGTTGGCCCATATTGACAGGATAGCATCTTGCAGTTGATGGAGATTTGTGGGATGCACATCCAGGGCACAAAGCTCCCGTTCCACCACATCCCAAAATGCTCTATTGGGTTGAGATCTGGTGACTGTGGGGGCCATTTTAGTACAGTGAACTCATTGTCATGTCTAAGAAACCAATTTGAAATGATTCGAGCTTTGTGACATGGTGCATTATCCTGCTGGAAGTAGCCATCAGAGGATGGGTACATGGTGGTCATAAAGGGATGGACATAGTCAGAAACAATGCTCAGGAAGGCCGTGGCATTTAAACGATGCCCAATTGGCACTAAGGGGCCTAAAGTGTGCCACGAAAAGACCCCCCACACCATTACACCACCACCACCAGCCTGCACGGTGGTAACAAGGCATGATGGTTCCATGTTCTCATTCTGTTTACGCCAAATTCTGACTCTACCATTTGAATGTCTCAACAGAAATCGAGACTCATCAGACCAGGCAACATTTTTCCAGTCGTCAACTGTCCAATTGTGGTGAGCTCGTGCAAATTGTAGCCTCTTTTTCCTATTTGTAGTGGAGATGAGTGGTACTCGGTGGGGTCTTCTGCTGTTGTAGCCCATCCGCCTCAAGGTTGTGCGTGTTGTGGCTTCACAAATATTTTTGCTGCATACCGCGGTTGTAACGAGTGGTTATTTCAGTCAAAGTTGCTCTTCTATCAGCTTGAATCAGTCGGCCCATTCTCCTCTGACCTGTAGCTTCAACAAGGCATTTTCGCCCACAGAACTGCCACATACTGGATGTTTTTCCCTTTTCACACCATTCTTTGTAAACCCTAGAAATGGTTGTGCGTGAAAATACCAGTAACTGAGCAGATTGTGAAATACTCAGAATTGCTTAAATCACCTTTCTTTCCCATTCTGACATTCAGTTTGGAGTTCAGGAGATTGTCTTGACCAGGACGACACCCCTAAATGCATTGAAGCAACTGCCATGTGATTGTTTGATTAGATAATTGCATTAATGAGAAATTGAACAGGTGTTCCTAATAATCCTTTAGGTGAGTGTATATTCTCCCATCATGAAAATGAAAAGAAATGGCTTCAAACATAAAGAAAATACCAGTGTTGTCAAGTTATTGTTTAAGATACAGTAGTCACCATCCCGGGATATCTACACGTTGGCACGCTAGGAATTTTTACTGTACCTTAAATACTAGTTGAATAGCCACTGATTATTATGTGTCATCTCATTTAATCATGGTGAATTGTCCTTTAAGTGATGAGTCTGAGCAAATTTTCCTACTGGATCACTCGATCACAATAGGTTTCAGCTATCAATGTTGATGAATGCCAATTGTTTAAAAATACAAACTGGTGCATAAACATCACCGTAATGAAATACTGCCTCAGGCTGCTGCTGGCATCAATATCACTTCATACAGCAGGTCACCTCTGAACTAGGAATAAACGGGCATTTCTTTGGCACATAACCCTTGGAGATAATGACAGACCTAAGGCCTTGCTGTACACTATACATGACAAAAAAGACCGTCTGGATTTCAAGCAGGTCATAAAAGATGTTGTAGTTGAAGAGAAAATCTCTTTGACATGAAATCAGATGCGAACAGAGCTATCATAAAGTGTTTAACCTTGCTAAGAGCTCTGCACACCTCTCTAATGGCACTGAGAAACAGCAGCCCTTTTCCAAACAATAGAGCTCTTCACAGCTTCAGAGCAAGCAGCGCAGCTCAAACACAAATCTAATGGGGCCCTGTCTCCTGAGCAAATGGGAATCATTTTCATCTAGCTGACACACATTACAGCCGAGTATCCTAAAGAGAAGACAGAAGCCTTCTGGTTAATTGCACTGTCGCTGAAATAGGATTTGTAAGATGTACAGTACAACTCTGAGAGTCCATTTCTATGTGTAAAGTACATGGCCATGTAGAGAACAGGAAGAGAGATGTACAGTGTTTAGTTTAAATAAAACGATTAAATTAAATGTCAAAAATAAAACAACCCTATTTCACAGCGGTTTATTTTATTTAACTTTTTTTTGTTGTACAGTAGTGCAACAATTCCTTTAGGTTACAGTAATATAGCACATTAGCTAGCAAACCTCTGTCATGCACTGTAATTAAAACACACTTGTGTGTTCATATTAAGGGAACTACAATTTAATTAGTGCACAGTGGATAATACTAGTGTATCATTTGAAGTACATAAAGTCCATTGGTTTAAATCACATATGGAAAAGAGCTACAGTATGAAACATACGGTATAGCGAGGCCATGCAGGATGTCTATACAGCCCCGGTGTCCTTATCAGTGCTCAATGTCTGATTAAATTTTTTTTTGATGCACAGATCCTCTTCTAAGACGTATTTATGAGTCCCACTAAAATGGATTCTACAGAGAAAAAAAAAAGGGGGCGAGGGGTAAAATCCGAAGTGACACAAGACATGAAATCCATTTCCCCCTCCGAAATGCAAATGCACTCCTGCGCAGTTCACGCCATGAAACACTGCCCTTGAAATACTGAGTGACAGAGGGAATTATGGGTTATTGTACTGTCAAAATGCAAGGCAGCTGTATGATGAGATACTGTGTTATTTAGACAATCAAAAACTTAAGGAACAAAATGGCATGCATGCCGAGCGCCACACCACCCCCAACCAGTCAGGCCTAGCCATCATCTGCTGAGGAAAATAAAACATGGGCTTTATAAAGAATTAGGAATGGTATGAAAGGAAACAGACCTAAAGGTACAACTGGCTCTCCTTTATACTGAGAAGTTCTGACGTTTTCAAATCGCATAAAAATCGAAATTGCAATATGGACCCGTGCAATTACTTCATCTCAAAAGGTTAACTCAATAATTTAAGTACTTGGTTATGTTCTAAATATTTTTGAGAAGATAAATATTGGCAAACATCCTCATAATAAGGTCATTTGTCCAATTACTTTCTATTAGCCTAGATAAATAACTTTAAATACAAAATGGCACATTTAACAGTTAGATACCAAGGTTTAAATTGTAATCACAATATGTATCCAAATAATCGCAATGTGATTTTGCCCTAGAAATTGTAAATAATACTATACACAATAAATGTTCGCTCCATCCATAATAGATTCATATTCACAGTTTTACAATTACCTCCCTTAAGTCCTAGCGAGTAAATAATAAATAAGTTATATTAAAAGCAGAGATAAATATCAGACTTGTTATTCTTTCCTTACGCTGAAGAACTCATGGTTTTCCTAATTAGACCCATTAGAACAAGGCCATCAAAAACAAGCAATAAAAGACATTGGCTGAGGAAATCACTTCTGCCTGTCCACTCCAGAGAAATATAATAAACAACATAAATTCACATTTTGTTTATAAATTCAGTAAAAGTAACATTGTCTACTTTGTCATATTAAGTGACAAGCAATTACTATTATTTGTTGAAATGTTGCATACATCTTCACAATTACAGTTAGCATCTGTGTTAAAAAAAAAAAAAAAAAAAAAAGCAATGCACTACATGCCTGTCAATCATCCAGCTCTAATGATTCAGTGTTCATTTTTTATGCATCGAGAAATGTTAGGTTATTTGCATTGTGTCATGGCAACAGCCCCTTGCATCAATAACTTGACCTCTCTACTTGTTTACCTGCACTACACTCAATGTTTTGCATTATGTGGCTGCCTGCCATATTCTGGTAGACATCTATTCCCGAGTCATCACCCGAAGACATCTTATTTAAAGGGGAAAGAGCGGACATGTCCTCAGGGGATGTTTAATTTCTGCAAGGTGCTGAGTGATGGCGAGAGCTGAAGGGCCGCCAGGTTTTCCACAGTCCAGAGGAAGTTTGTGATGGCTTTGCTGAGAGACTGATCACAGCTCTGCACCAGCTGTAAACACCAGAACATGTGACAGTGCCAGCACTAGAGCGATCATAAATACACATGAGCTCTGCTCAACTAAGAGCCTGTAACGGCAGTTAAAATAATAACACAATCTTCAGAAAAGAATTTTACAGCCTTGACAAATCTATAGAACACCGTGTTCAATATTCTCTATACAAAATAAGTTCTTCTTCTTTTTATCATTATACAGTAAGTAGTAGTAGAAGGGGGAGGAAAGTTTTGGCACCCTGCATGAAAATAATTGCATAAAATAAACACACACACATATTCATTCATCTTCTATACCGCTTTCCCTGTCTAATCCATATAGATAAAGTTTCATATCCTTGAATGCTTGGCCACATACAGTATACACACACAGGTTGACACACACAGGTTTACAGTAAAAGGAATTTTCCACACCTATGACTGATTGTAATTGTAATTAGTGTCTGTGCATAAATAGCTAGTAAGTTTCTCAGCTCATGAGGTGATGCGCTGATTTGGCTGGATAATGTGTAATAAGGTAGTAGAACTTTAGAAAGTAGAAATAGGATATAAAAAGATATCTCAACACTTGAAAATGCCAGTCAGTACTGTACAAACTAGACAGACTAAGGAAGATTTCACCCACTACTGCCAGAAGTATTGTTCGGGACACAAAGAAAAACACACAAACAACTTGTAAAATGTTTCAACTTTGTTTCAAGGAGATCAATAAGGAGGTACTTGAACACAAATGACCTGCATGGTCAAGGCCTGACATGCCAGACAGCACCTAGAACAGCCCCTCAGCTTCTCACAGCAGAGTCATTTGGAGTGATGAGACCAAAATTGAACTTTACTGTATGATTGGAGAGGAGTCAACAATGCCCATGGTGAGAAGTAAACTATCCCCACTGTAAAGCATGGTGGTGGACCTCTTACTGTATGTTTTGGGGCTGTGTGAGCTCAGTGGAAGTGATGAATGCAGCATGTTAGTGGGAAATGCTGCCAGACAATTTGAATTCTACAGCACAAAAGCTGCGCATGGGACGCCCTTGGATGTTACAATATGACAATGATCCAAAGCACAAAGACAAGTTGACATTCCAATAGCTACAGCAGAAAAAGCTGAAGGGTCTGTTACGGCCATCACTGTCTCCGGACCTCAATATCATTGAGCCACTTTGGGGAAATCTCAAACGAGCAGTTCATGCAAGACCACCAGAACTGGAAACATTTTGGCAAGAAGAATGGGCATCTTTTACCGCCTGAGAGAATTAAGGACCTCATGCACAATTATTACAAAATACTACGTGTTATCATTGATATTAAGATATAAAGTGCAGGTAATTATTATATATATTTTTTACTTTACATTTTGTATTTCTTATTTTTATTTGAATGATTTTGGGTTATGGAATGAATCATCCGAGTTTGCATTATTTCTTATGGGAAAATTCGCTTTGATTTACAAGCGTTTTGATATACAACACACTTCTAGAATGAAGTATGCTTGCAATCCAAGGTTCCACTGTAATTTACATTTGTAATAAATTTTCATCCCCTCAATCCACAGAAACTGTTGTTGCCTTTAGCCATGTTTCACTGAGGTATAAATAAGAACTTGCAAATACTTGGACAAATTGTCAATTGTAAAAAAAATAATAAAAAAGTAATATACCAATGAGCATTGTAAAGCCCTGAGATGGTGAAGTTAAGTTAAGCCCCCAAATCACTGGTATGTTATAGTATCACTGGCAATATAGTTACTTTTGTGGTTGTAAAGGTTTAAGATCATTTATTAAACACTATTTTTAAACAACAAGCTGTTTGGAGACATTGCAGGAAATCAGAGCATCTCTCCTAAGAACATCTTATAAATTGCAGTACCTGTAGTTCATGCAGCATCTTTAGATCTACAGCTGTGCATTGTGTGTTGTGTTCAGATGAGACCTCAAATTAAACATTTTGGTTATGCACATAATCAGCTTGTTTGGCAACACTAGATAACTGCATAAAATATTAAACACCTGATATAAAATACAAATATGGATTATTAAGGATTTGGGGTTGTTTTGTTCCTGGTGGTTCGAGGACTGATATGGTGGTTAAGAAGACTGATATTATGACTTCTGCAAAGTACCATGATATACAAACCCAAACCTGGTTTCAACAAGAAGTCAAAAATACTAAAAATAAAAAATAAAAAATAAAAACACACACACACACAAAAGATGCTTAAAAAAAACACAAAAT
>JAAGKR010002249.1:0-75000 GCA_011419295.1 Clarias macrocephalus | reverse complement strand
CTGTACACACTCATGCAATTATCCATTCAACCAATCATGTGTCAGCAGTGGAATGCATAAAATCATGTTGACATAGGCCAAAATGATGTGACAGTCTTTAAGATTAAACACAATAGTGTGAAAACAAAGCAACACCAACAACAAAGACATCCAGGTGATGAATGGCCAGAGTGGTTGCAGTTGATAGGAAGGTTGGAGTAACTCTATACAACCATGGTGAGCATAAAAGTATCTCAAAACAAACAACAAATGAATTCCCAGCCTGCATGTGGATGCTGAAGATCACACCAGTTTTCATTCCTGAACATCTGAAGACTGCAAATGATCATGATTTTGTCCATTATGCTGCTGCTAAATGATTGGCTAATGGAATAAGTGCATGCATATGCAGGTGTTCATAATAAATAGAGGGTGTATATCCAGTGTGCATTCAAACTCATTAAAACACACTCACACAGACACTTTTAAAGGTAACCTGGTTTAAAGGTAATTTAGGTTTCTGTGATTGGTTTGTTGACTGCATGTCTGGGGACCGGAGGTTAAAGGCTGACGTTGTGAAGGTTCTTTCTGTGCTAGAGCTGGTGAGTGTTAGTTAACGCATAGGCAGACGGAGGCAGTGAGTGCTCCATGACCCAGGAGCACCTATTATAGAGATATATTCCCCAAACCTCAACCCAGTGCTGGCTGCCAGATCCCCCCAATCTAACCGCCCTGTCTCCACATCTGCTCTGGCAGCCGAATGCAATCTGTCTCTTTAGTCGGTCTCTGTAGGCTGGTCATGGGTCAGGACTTTCCATTAATCAACCTGGTTAAGATCAATCACGCAAAGCTAGTTTAAAGTGTAAGGAAAATATTAGTTCATGTTTTGCATCTAATTAGTCCTGGTTGTATGCTTTATCCCACAAGTATCATTCAGATCCTCATCCATTGCAGTGTCTTTATAAAGTGGAATATACTTAGGGGGAGATGGAAGGGTTAAAAATCCTATTATATAATACATTTTTGTAAGTATTAAGGCATGATGCCACAAGGTGTCCATCATCTTATCATTTCATTTCAGAATATGGATGCTCCAAAGTGAGTTTTACCCTGAACAGATCTATACGCAATAGATACAGATATACTACGCAACACAAAAACAGGCCAATTAAAGCACTCTGCCCATAACTGCTGATTGAGCAGACCTCTGGCATCATCCCAGCTTTTTCCAGTGAGTATTGATCATTGCATCATACATCAAGTTCACACAATGCATGCTGAGGTTACAGAGGTTCAGCAAACAGCCAGTGGACAAGAGCAGCAGCAGAAGCAGCACTCTATAAAAAGTTGTGATTGTGGAGCTTGGCCTCTACGCCCTCCTTCCCTCACACAGGCACAGCGGGCTTCACAAGGCCGCGTAAGCAGCCACAGGCTCAGCTAGTTTGGCTAAAGATGGCCGTTTGCAGCATGACCAGTTGCCAGCTTGCCTGAGGCTCCTGAACACCCACGCTGTACCCTGGCCTCTCAGTCACCAGAGCCAAACACTGACCATATATACACATGTGCGCACACACGCACACACACACACGCACACGCACACGCACACACACACACACACGCGCACATACCAGCAGACAGGCACACATCTCTCCAAGGGCTCCTAGTCTTCACCAGAAACCACACAGACTGTACTTCATCTCGATGATATTTTTACGAGTTGACACAGCCAGTTCCCACACACGCAGCCACTTTAACTAGCAACTCTTTCGCACAAACACACCCGATGCCTGGTGGAAAAATTATCCTTTAATAAGCACCTTTAAAGAACAAGGATAATTGTCAGTCTCTCCAACCTGACCAAGATGTATGCTTGACTTGGCACAAATGAATGCATGTCCAGACTTCTCACCAATTTCAATGTGGAATGCTTTTATACAGAGCAATATCAGGCACAAAGAGAGTCCTTCAGTGATTTTTGACAAGTTAACAGCTCCTTCTGACATACAAAATGGCTGCAGTGACAACTTAACTGCCCTGCCAATCAATATTTCCTATTACTCTCATTGTCACTCACAAAAACAAGAATATGATGCAGGGTCAAATAAGGGAGGTGTGAATTGTGTCAGAAAGGGAAGATGACTCATTGCTTTTATTTGTAAATGACTAATTTCTGCTTAAGAGATATCCTCAGCAAACTGACGAAAGGCGTTTAGGTCTTCTTCATTTATACAGGAATATCCATTTAGATGATTTAGAGCAGAGATGTTAAAACTGATGCTCAGTTTAACTTTAGCTCGGTTCTGATCTTCTCCCTTGCCCCCGAGGGACAGGTAATTAAGCAAATTCTTTACCTGTCAATTACTGCCTTGAGCCCGATCATGTCGCAGCTCAGTTCTGCCTCCTGTTTAACTCTTCATGTGATAAGGTGCTGACAGTCTGGTCGGCTGAATGACAGCAGTCCTGATCCAAGAACACGAGCGCATCTAAAGTTCAGATGAGGTGACCAGGATGGACAGATGAGGGCTAGGTACATCAGGCTTAGAGAGGTAGAAGAGGGTCAGTCATTTGGAAGGTGCTTTAGCCTTATTACAGCAGAGCTTCGCTAAAGGTTTGGATTGTCTTTCAGTCAAGCAATTTAGAATTGAATCTCCAGTGCGACTACTTCATCCAGGTAAAGTTGGCCAGGCAATATTAGACAAAAAAAAAAGGTTCTTAGATGTGCGTGGGGGAAGGGAAGGGGAGAATGAGACACGGCTGTATTTTCTATTACTCGCCCAGTTCCAAAACCCTTTAGATTCCACACAGTTCTGTTAACCATCAGCAATTATCTCCCTGTCAAAGCTAAAAGTAACAAATTTCCCCATATCCAGCCAGGCAGCAGCATCGGCCGGACACAAGCATCATCTGACACAAACTAAATCACTGTGCCAGGCATTTCTTCTGACAGACAAATGCACTACCTTGGAAAACCTGGGCCTATCACTCTCAGTGGCAGTAGGAAGAAATGAATGAGCCTCTCCCTGTTGACCTTACTTTTCTTTCTTCCTGTCTGCCCTTCCTCCTTTCGCCCCCGAAAGAGATTAAATACACCTGGTTCTGTAAGCACTGAGGTATTCCAAAATATGAGTGTTATTAATGGCCTTAAAAGCGCGCTGTTTAATCTTCTGCCAAAAGGCAGCCATCATCTTTCCTCACCTTCGCCTTCCCCTCCCAGACGCACACAGGAAACAGGAAACGCACTGCAGCCATTACCCAACTGGCATACAATATGCATTGTGTACCTTTCAGTCTGCGAAGCACCTACGGTTATAAAAATGGAGTAGGAAGTGATGGGAGATTAAAAAGTTGAAAAGTATTTTAGATGGAGTGTAGGGTTAACGTGCATTGCACATGTCTAAAAGGTCTGGCGATGATTCCACTGGACAGACAGGTGGGGAGGGAAAGACCAGGGGACGGCAACGAAAACAGACGTGACCTTTTGCATTTGTCAAACACACTTGGGCTACATTTCCACTGCATGTCACTGCAACTTTCTAAATTACTCTTCAAACCACTCCTCTCATGAAATCTGCAGGAAAGCGTCAACAGATGAGAGCGAGCGTTACAGATATACACCTAATGAAAAGCTACATCCACTCACATTAACATATTCATCATGGAACAGGACGCTGGCTGTCACTAATGCCCAACACCAGTGGTGACTTTGGAGGTGGGGAGCGCTTCCTGCCACCAGCTTGTCAGAGCAGTTAGGAAATCTACAGCGATAAACTGTCTGACTTCATCACGCACATGCAGACAGGGGTATGCCGTTAGGACTGAAAGGCAGATTCAAAGCAAGAGATTAAATCATTTAGGGCCATATTGAGAGTTGGTGCTAATATGAGGCCATTTTCAAGGCACTGTGCACATAGTGAGAATTTAATACTGAAATGTCATATTACGCTACAGTATTTAGACCCCGGATTTAAGTACAGACTATAAGAGCTATTCAGAGAATAATGTGGATCTGTAAATGGAGATTACCTAAAACAGATGCATGTTTGAGTTGTAACCAGTTGTGACCGTGTCCATTTGTCTTGTGTAACACCAGCTCAGGTAGTAGCAGTATTAAACCAGCACCACTGCACTATACGTCTCTATTAATTCATTAATTGCATTTTCCCTTTAAATATGCATTCAGCTTACATTTTAAAGACTCACAAAACAATCCATAATTATTTTAATGCCTGAATGGCTGGTTAAAACTCTTTATACAAAAACTGTGAAAATAACAATAACAGATTCTTCAAAGAAGAGACATGAAGTGGCACCAAACACATTTTAATCAAGGTTCAATCGAGTTCACATCAGACAGCAGGTTGAAAGATGGCAGCAACTGAAAGCCAATTGAGAATGAAATCTAATGAAAAAGTTTAAAATATTACTTGACTGCTTTGTTGATACTAGTACTGTAACCTAATACTGTTACCCCGGTTTTTCCCAGAAGGCATGCAAATGGTGAACAAATATATAACTTCTATAGAGGCCTGTCATCCCTCATTTCTTCACATTAAATGAAACGATTGTAGGCTAAAAAAAAAAGGAGCAAATAATTTACTGTGACAGGCACTATAAAGGTACAAGTTAAGAATTGGTTGTTTATGTAACAACCTCAGCAGCAACCTCATTTCCCCTCTTGTCTGTTCCAAGAACTCAGCGTTCAGCATCACCAGTATACTAATCACCGGCCTGATCATCCGTCATTATCTGCACCTGTTTTTCACTAGTTCATGCCTTAAGTTAGAAGGTTTTGTAATGCTTGGATGATTCATAGGTCACTGTGTAGCTTAACAAACAAAAACATTCCTCTGAAATGGTCAAGTACAAGGACTGGACTGAAAACGAAAGCCAGAAATGTGCCAAAATGAGAGCCAAAAATGTGTTAAAATGAGAGCCAAATAAGTTCTTCAGGAAGTCTGGAGAATTATTCCTCAAGACTGCATTAAAAATACAAGAAAATCTGGCCCTTTGGAAGCAAAATATGAAGAAATGAGGGGTCGCTCAAGTCTTTTGAACAGGACTATATGTCTATCATATGTATTTTGTACCTTTACTGTCCCAAAAAAGCGTTTTTTGTATCTTATTGTATGTATATATTAGAGGAAGAAAACATGTATAACAAGAGTTCAATCTCAATACTGATTATCTCAAGGACAGTTTTTATGGATAACATTATAGACCTGCATGTGTAGCAGGTGAATGCATGATCCATCTATGCATCAAGCCATGGGCACATTCCTGTTTACAGGAAAGGACAGCAAAAAAAATACTTTAACATATTTTAAACCTAAAAATAGTGAAATAAAAACAAACTACACTATCCAACACACCATGCACATTAAAATGTAATGACCTCATGGCCAAACACCTGATAAAGCACCAGTTTAAAAAGTGTTACCTGGCAAACAAAGGGGAAGCTGTAATGTTAGCATTGCTAAGCAAGTGCAAGTATGTTTAAGAGTGGCGGATCAAATTTTATTGAGAATCCACATCTTGGCATGAATTACATATAAATTAGTTCCTAAATGTATACAGGCATCCAAAAAAAAGAATCCAAAAATATAGCCAAGTAGCTTCCCATCATACTGTCAGGACTCGGGCACTGATTCTGTGAATATATTCTTTAGTTTTTGATTTGTGCCCATGACATCATCGGTGTTATAAAGTGAATCATCTTTGTGTTAATTAGTAATTTTAGATTTCAAAAAGAACGTTATAGAAATTGACAGATGTCATGCACATCTATGTGTCACTCTTCAAGAGTATTAAAATAAAATACAACCCCTTCATTCCTGGCCTGTCAAAGCACACTGACCTTCAGAATGATTTCGAGAGTGATAAGTAAGAAAGGCTCAGCTGTTCACAGACAGGCCCCAAACAGCAGGAGGACGCACCGGATGTGCTGATGGCTAGCACCCCACGCCACGCATTACTTTGACTAAAGTAATTGGAGCTACACAACCAGCAACAGCTCTCCTGCAACCTGGGGCTGGATCAATATTTGTTGGGATTGCACCTTGTTCCAACAACAGCAGATTTACAGCGGCCGCTTGGATTTACACATTGTCTTCCAGAGCAACTCATCAGTGCAACCCAATTACTAACCCCAGACAGACAGCATTAACATGGGCCCCATTGCAGCTTTATTGCCCTTCATTCCCCCTCCCGCCTCATTCTGGCCTGTTCCTGCACTGCCACCATAACAGATACTACACTTAAAATGTTCTCGCGGAAATAAATTCTCAGTCTTTCATTACTCCCACCTTGATTTACTTCATATCATCTCACTGCTATAGACAAAGATAACATGTTGTAAATTACCGCCATCCAGTCTGCTTGTTTCAGCGCACAGTGGGGGGAAGGCAGGGGGGAACGCGAGGACAGAGGGGAAACTGACATGGGCTTCCTCTCCTGGTCTTCCATATTGTTTGTCTTTCATTACTCCCTTGAAAGGGTTAGGCTACTTTGTCATCAGGGTGCTGAGTTGACCTCAGGCATTTGGACCTGAATTCAGAATTTGTGTCACATCATCGCCAAAAAACAACAACCTTTAATCACTAAAACAACATTAACAGCATTTTATCATCGCTGATGCTTGAAAGGGTCAATGGTGTTGCATAGAATAATCGCTAGCTGGTGTGATAAGTGGCATGACTCAAGACAGGGCTATGCAGTGACAGCGTAACATGTGAGCTTTGATTTGTTTTGATCACCAAGCGCCATTTTGTGGCCCGGGGCAGCTGTCACTGTACTGAGATTAATACAGGGTCGTGCGCTGTCAGCAGGGTGTGACTTTGGAAGTGAGATGCTAGTGGCATGGCTTCTCATCACCACGAACACTCACAGCCTAGTGCCATATTTCATACCAACTATCACCCTGTATAATCAAACACTGAAGCAACAAGCCTGAGACCGCACTATGACACATCCCCACTTATAGTACTCTTATATTTTGAGGTTTAACATGTTTTTTTTTTTTAATCCAGACGGCTGAAGCATATGCTCCTGAACCATGCTGCATTAGCCTGAGTAAACAGTCGCTCAAAGGAGCCGTTCGGTGGGCTGTCTCGTCCCCCCCTTACACGCCGTGCAATTTCCTCCACCTTCTTTTCTATTTCAGTGGCTGATAACTAAGAACATTAGTTTTATGCCACTTGCCAGGCTCAAATGAAAAGAGAGCTAAGTTTAATGACACTGCAATTAATCGCCCCAACAGACAGACAGCTAAAAGACAAGATATTGACTTCATTAGGGATAATGTATTATGTCATTAAGTCAGCAGGGTCACCTTGTGTATCACAGACGCCGGGCTAATATATTGGCATTTTCCTCAAATAAGATAAATTCTGATATGAGTGATAAAGCTGATTAGAAAATGCCTCATCCAGTGAGGCGATGCTTCCACAGAGGCCGCTGCTGCTGCTGCTGCTAGTGCTAGTCCTAGTGCAGTCCTCCAGCAAGAACACACAGCCCATTACCGATCACAGCTTATCACACGGCCACATTGATTTGCACAGGCAATTTAATCATTATTGTTTCACTCCAGTCTACAAAGAGAAATGTTTCTCCTTCAATGATTGCGCTGAATGCAAAAAAAAAAAAAAGTGTGTCCAATGGGCGAATTATCTCCTGCCTTATAATATTTGGGAATTACTTAAACATATACATATTTTTTACATACTCTGTGCATCAAACTGTATGTTTTTTTTGCAAAATACAAAATTTATAAATAAACAAATTAATTAAAAATTAGCTCTAAAGACCATAACAACAAGGATCCGTAACAATAAAGAGATCTTTGTACTTTTCTAAGATACTTAAAACCCATCTTCCTTTTTCTGTGTCTCTCTAAGACATCCAGAGGAAAGGGACATACAGGGGCCTATCATTGTGACCTTGGGCTTCCTCTTTCAGGCAGTAGGTATTGACATTTCCCCCCTCCATCCTGTGGCCCTTCCTCTCATTTGTCATGATTATTGCTGAATTCTCAGCTGTCATTTGTGGCTGTAGATCAATGGCTGCCCACTCCCCCTGTGTCGTATTGGCAGGGCAAACAGCTTTCCTTCTCTAAATGAGTCACTCTCTCTCTATCTCTCTCTCTCTCTCTCTCTCTCTTTCGTTCCTTTGTTCAGTCAGTCCATTCATCACAGCACCATTCAGAAGTGAACTCACTTTCTCTCCCAGCACTCTGAGCTTCATGTGTCTCTTTTCATAAATGTTAAGATGAACCTTGATCCAAACACACTGCCTCATGATAATCATGGTATTCAAATCCATTATAGACACACTAGCAAGCATGTGACCATCTCCATGTGTGTATGTGTGAAACAGTGTGTATGTACGTGTGTGTGTGTGTGTTTTGGATTTGTAAAGGTAAAATGTGGCTTGCCATTAGAATCACTCACCTCTTTTATACATGAATCACCTTGTCAGTGCACTTGAAAGTCACAAGCTCCAGTATGTACACCACAGCTTAAAAGACAACCTCATAATATTCTCATTAAGGATACCGTTTTAGTTTCCTTAGCAATTGCTTTTTAAGTATGCTCTGGTGGCGAGGACACAATAAAAAGTTCATGAGTGTACATATCATTATATTATCATCCGTAATGATAAGTTCTCTGAATAACTGATTTCCTAATGTGAATGCTTAGTGGCCCTTTAAATTTCCCGGTTTATATTTGTGGAAAATTAGACTATAATTTAACTTTCAAAGAAACTACAGAGGACTTTAATTATCATTTTAATAGAGGATAAATGATGGTAGGCCTAATTGCTTATGAATGTGAGGACACAGATCATGGATTTTGATCTATCCTGCATCAGGCGGGCAAAGAAAATGAGAAGATCTGTTTTCATTGAGGCTCTGAAGAGAGAAAATACTCTAATGTTCGCTCTCATTTAGCTCCCGAGACTGCCATTTATAGAGGAGCCTCAAAGGCCAGTAGCATTTCCTGTCTGCAGTCTGTGGTGCTAATACATAAGATGCAACATCTATTACAGCGCAAGGTTATGTTTTGACAGTCACTATTAATTTAAGCTGCACTGAATCTACCCATAATTCTGTAACACTAACATCGCTCCAGGCTTTGATATGCTGCATAATAACTACATAAACATACTGCATAGACACCAGGAGAATGAGCTAGCAAAAAAATGTACCCATATTAACAGGTGTTTCGGCTTGTTAGCTACTTACAGTTCTTGCAGTGCTAATTGTCTCACAGCAGCGTAAGACATGCACAGCCTAATAAACAGCAAAATACATCAACACTGCAAAATACGTCGTCTGAGCAAATGAACGTTTTGCTTAAGTTATATAATAGCTCTAATTCTGAGATTATTATAAATCACTAATAAAAAAATAATAATATTCTGTTTCTTTGCCAACAGAATAGTACTATCATATCAAGCTTAGAATGAGTAAAAACTGTCTGGAAATGACTTTTAATAATCAGAGATTTGGTTTACTGTAAATAGTACTGTGTAAAAGGTACATGAAAATAAATGCTGCAGAACAACAATGTATTTAAAAAAGGAAAAAGAAAAAGACCGACAAAGCCCAGTAAACAGTAATTAATGAAAAAAAAAAAGGATTTGGTGTGAGAATGCTTTGAGGACCCTTTAGTGTGCAGTTTTGTAAGGCAGTTAGCTAATGCATTTTACTGAGCATCCTGCACAACCACCCACAGTTCTTCTGAGGACTTTGACTGTCGCGCCTGCTTCATTTTTTGCATGCAAAACACAGCAGCTTCCTTTTTTTTTTTTTTTTACAATTTTGTTTATCTGAAAGGTAGTTGCTAAAATAATGTTGTGCTTTCTTTTCTTTTAAACTAATATATTTTTCAACTTTTAATTTTGTGATGAAATAGTGTTTGAAAATCAGAAATGTCTATAATAAAGTCCTATAATAATAATAATAATAATAATAATAATAATAATAGAATTCAAAGGAAAGTGTGTACTAAGAAACACAGGGTGCCTAATGCTTTTGTACAGTACTTTTTTTCACTGGCTAAGATGTCATTTCCATAATTTAAGGACGATGAGTTGAACGCAGATCTATTTTAAAAAGCTCATGTTGACATGTTTTTCACCACAACATGGTTGTAACGAGTGATTATTTTGACTTACTGAAGCTTTCTTACCAGGTCAAACCAGCCTGATCATGCTCTTCTGACCTCTCATCAAGAAAGAGGTTTCACCTCACACAACTTTTTCTCACCGACTGGTTCTATCCACACCGTTGTATGCACGTCAATAAAGAGATGTCAATAAAAAACCCAGGAGGTGAACTGTTCCTAAAATATTTAAACCACCATCTGGTCACTGAGATTACATTTTGTCACCATTCTGAGGTCTGATGTGAATTTTACATGAAACCCATAAACAGCATCACATACTAAATTGCTGTTAAATTGGTTGATTGCATAAAAGTGCAGGTGTACAGGCATTCCTAGAAAGTGCAGTGTGGATGTATATAATATAATAAAAGGCATTTATAAGTATTCAAGGTCACCGTCGTCAATACTGCACAGTCAACTAGTCTTCGGCCTTGACCCAAGATCATACAGACTATGAGCAGTGTGACGACTTTTATCCATGGCAACGGAAAGCTTGAATCGAAGGGACTGGTCCTCATTGGGTCTTATACCCTCGCCCTTCTACGCTTGAAACGCTTGCTCCCACGCGCCACTATTTTGCTTCTTGACACTGGTACACACTCCATGCAGTGGTGTTTCCTGTTTTTCCCCGTCTCAACCTTTTCCCGCCGTTTTTCCTCTCCGTGTTTCGGCTTGGCTGAGCAGCGCTGACAGGCGGATTCCTTTGCTTTTCGCCGTATTAAAGCCACTTTCCCGCCCTGACAGCCTGTTCTATTCTGCCACCTTATAGCTTGGGCTTCACACTTCTCTGGGCAGCCACTGCTTCTTGACAGACCACTGTCACTTCCCATCATCCTCTCTGTATATCCCGCGCTCACCCCCCCTACACCTCCTCAGCACGCAGCCCCACTTTCCAGCCAGTGCAATTATTTTTTTTTGACAAGCCATCCATCAGCCTTAACTTTAAAAGCACTTTCTGCTGATATCCATTGTTAAAGCCCCTAGCCTTTTTCTTTTCTCCCTGGAGCGCCTACATGAGAAAATATGATATCAGACATGCAACCTACCAAACCATGTAAATTCACTTTGTTCTCAGCTATGTTTCCAATTTCACGTCCAATTTTTCGGTACATTATGCGTAGTTGTTGTGCCTAATATGATGTTGTCAAATCCCATTAAAGTTCAGTGCCTTGCGTGGCTTTAAAAACAGGTTACAATTTGTATTCCATGAAGTGGGAGAGGAGTGCAGTCAAAAGTCAAACCGAATCCTATTAAAATTATCTGTTCAATTGTGACGTCCAAGGATGGAGTAATTTGGAAGCATTAGCAGAGACACACATGAATATGTCACTGCGGCAAATAATGGCGACCAAGGCGAAGGCACCACAGCTCCGCCAGTCAATAAAGCTCTCCAGCTGGTGACACAAATGTGATGATAATCTACGGAAATTAATATGGAACTTTCTTGCTTGAGAGGAAATTCTGCTGTGCTGTTGAGTCATTTGGTGCACTTCCACTTGGCCTAAATCTGTGCCTAGTGCAGGAAAACGTCAGTCCACTAGGTTCCAATCACTTCTGTCTGGTGCGTTCAGCCATCAAGAATTGCACGTGCATAATGAAGTGTTTGCTTTATGCCGCCCAAATGACACGCGCTCTCATTTATCCAACAAACAACGTGACCGTCTGAGCAATATGCAGCCATGCTGCTGGGCTCTGTCACATAAAGCTGCTCATTTACTATTCATGCATCCGCGTTAAATGCACATGTGCTCTAATTCATCCTAGACACATGGATTGCCTTGAATTAGAACACTGGGCAAATGCCTTTCGCTTGGGCTGCTTATTTGGTTATTGTTGTTTGTTCTTTGTTTACTTGTCACAAAACTGCAGCAGAGCAGATGAAAATTCATATATATATATATATATATATATATATATATATATATATATATATATGACTAACACAATACAAAATAGCAGTGAACTATGAACTAACTGCTAACACACTTACAAAACAAGGATGCTGAAACAGCAAAACAAGGATTATGCAAAAAGGAACTTAAATTATGGTGCTCGGCAAGGTACAATGATACGCAGGTGAAAGTGTTCATGGCCATGTGATGTAATGATGTAGTTTAGGATCACGCTTGCCCTGCCATGACAGTGTGTTTTGTTTTTTGAAAGTTTTTGTTAGTGTTTTGTTCTGATTGGTTTACGCATACCTATTAAAATTCTGCTCTCCATCACTTGTCTTATCTTAAGCATGAGATATAGCACCATCCTTTCTTCATTCGAAATTTGTCATTCATGCAAAATTTTAACATCAATCTTAATACAAGAATTCAAGCCAATTTACAAGACACAGTTACATAATTTACAAAAAATTAGGGTGCTATCACTCCAGGTATGACTCCTTAATACTGTGCCCCCAGTACAATTGTCAATCCCTCTCCAGTCTACCATGGCTCACCATACCATGGCTAAGACAACGTTTTGTTCAGAGTGTTCACATTACACAAGTGTAATGGACTTTGTGGTCAAGTGTACTCTGATCAATGCCCAAGGCTGCTTTCACACTACGTACAACTGAACCTTTAAAGACGAATGGACAGATCAATCAGTGTTTATTCACTGCTGTAAGCTTAAAATGTTCCAAAACCGTGGCACTAATATAAAGCAGTAATGTGAAGAGCTGTTGAGATAAAACATGCAAACATATCTGCAGTCGTCTGAGGTGAGAGCATGTAAAATACCTGAACTGAGTGTTATGTGCTCGTATCAACATGTTGAGTAAAAGGGATATTATGTACAGATATGTGCCAGATTTAATAATGTACCTTAAAATAAGCTACTTGCTCAAAGTAAACATTGCACCAAAAAATATTAATTAGAAAAGCTAAACTGAATATTTTTACTGGGATTATGTCATATTTTCACAGCTGAAATAACAGCGCTGAAGAGGTATAAGTGAATTTTAATGCGCTTTTTTAAATGTGGCTTCTCATCTGTGATTCATTCTCTGATTACGGATTAGGGAGTGTATTTGACTGATGACGAAAGAATTACAACTAGTCGCAAGATACTCAACCTTACTACATTTAATTTTTTTGTATAAATGAGTTAGACAGAAGGACAGGTAGACATGTACTGTAAGTGGGCTTCAACCTGAAATAATAATAATATCACTAATTACATTAACATTTATCAGCTTATTTTTAGCTTTAACCTTTCAACTATTTCTACAAACTGTTTTCCCGTCAATGATAGATACTTTTAATATTAATATTGTTCTGCGTTTGAGTACATGTAAGGTCTGCTCACCAATACAGGTGGCCAGTATGTGAGCTTCCAATAAACACAAAGAGAAGAAAATCAACCATCATGATCAACTATTCCTAATATTATTATAAATTTTTTATTTATTTATTTTTTTATGTGAAGAGCAATCCTGAAGAGGTGAGGAGTTGGGTGACGCTGATGTCAGTGCATTCTAAAGAGCTGAACACTTCCATGTCCAGGTACAGTTGGCTCTAGACACGCTACGCTACATATTGCACAAAAGTACAGTAAGTGTGCTCCAGTTTGGGCCTGAGATCAGGTATGGAAGCACTCTTGAAAATTTCCTAAATGCTCTAAATATAACAAAGTACAGTTACACATTTCAAAGGAATTTAGGGAAATAGCTTTAAGGACTTGCTGATGAAAAAATATGTATTATGGATTCCAAACCGAATCATGAAGCATGTTGTTTTTGACCTTTGCCATCTTCCTGAGGAATAAAGTCAAAAACATCATACCGTATCTGAACGTCAAGCCAGACTAATTAAAGCGTCTAAATTAAAATTTATATGTAGATCCTGCGTTCACATTTTACCTGGTAACCATGTACATTTAAGCCGCATAGGCAACGCATTGTCCCATGTTCAAAATGACACAGCATGGAGTATTTTGCTTTCAAAGAAATATAATCAAAGTGCGTTAAGCAAATCGTCTACTTAGCTAAAATACTACACTTCTAGAAATAACACACAACCAGAAATATCATCCAGAATGCCAAGGAGTTACAGGACAGTGACATCCTATCTTAAACCTAGCAATGCAAGTTAATCTTATTTCCACAACAGAGTCTTTGCACTTAAAGTTTCTAAAGCGTTTCTGAGCAGCGGAGAAGCAGAAGTTTGCTTTCCTGCTATGCTATATATCAGTATTAGTGAAATTAGTAAACTTTGTGCCAAATACATTCTCAAGCCTCCCTTTAAGAAAAAAAAGAAGGAAACGCAATTAACAAGCTGATCTCACCATGAATCTGGCTGAGTTAATGAATATCAAATTACACAGAGAGCTTTATAAATCACCATTAGCCGGAATTTTAATTGATCCAACAATTAAACATGACAAATGCTATATACACTGAATCTTTACTTTATTCATTGAAATAGGGAACTATTTATCTTGGTACTGTGCCTTCATAGCTAATTTCACATAGTGTGTGTAGCTAATTAACAAGGACAGACAGGCATTACAGGCAGAGGATAATTTCTGTTGTTTACAGCAGGGTGCCTTCTGTTTTAAATGACTCCTCAGGATCTCTGCCTGCTCCCTAATATCTCCCTGCTTCACCTTTCTGGAAGAACACAAACTTTTTACTACTAGAATATATTCCTTATACATGTATTATTTAATAAGCGCTGCGTTTAGGGATATTGTTCATTTTTAGGGATATTATTTATTGAATTACTAATCCAGTATTAATAAAAACCTCTAGGAATGCAGAAATTTCTGACGCAGACGGCATAGCAGCAAATGCCTGAGGAAAAAACACAAGCCGAGCTGGTCAACCACCTTGTGCCAGTGAGTATTTTTACATAAACATTACAAAAAAAAATCATAAATGAAAACATTTACTGGCCTTGCTATGGTGTTTGTCCCTTACCATGGAAAAAAAAAACACTTCCTTCCTATTAGCTGGTAAAGATTGTATATCAGTTTGACTCTCAGAAACAGATAGTTGGTCATACCAAATTGGGTCAATCTTGTTGTTGTTGTTGTTGTTTGTGGTTTAAAAGGATAGTTTGGATTTATGTTTTAAATTAAGTTTTTGAGTTTTACCCCTGAAAAGTGAGTACAATGTAAGTAATCAGGGCCAAATTCCAAAAACCTCGTTCCGTGCTCAAATGCACCCAAAGTTCAGCTGAGATTCATATGAAACCTCTGCAGTCCCCCTGAGCTAAACTAAACTAGTATCTTTCAAAAACTACAGTGTAATTAGTATTTTTCTCCTTTTTCAACTTAGCACAACAGAACTACAGACGCTTCATACTAGTGATGGGAAGTCTGAATCATTTTAGTGACTCGGTTCTTTGAATCCCGTTCATCAAAATGAACGAATCTTTTAGTCATTTAGTTAATTTCGTTCTTTTGATCAGAAATAAAATAAAATGATAAATTTTATAAACAGACCCCCATCACGTCTACATACACAAATTTTGGCTATATATTCAGTAATGAAAATATTACAGTGCAGCTAAGGACATATAATGATAAACAGCATGAGCAGCTCACCTCTCATATCTTCTAGTCTGTGTCGTTCGTTCTTTTGAATCTATAACACTGCATAGCGTCTATGGGAGTCACATGATAAAAGAACAAACGACTCAGACTAGAAGAGTCGTTGAGAACCGTTCAATTCTGTTTCCTGTACATAACCTACGGAGGTTTTGTGATGATCTGCGCATGCACACCCAGTAGAAAATGAACACATCACTCTCCGAGACTACTCGTTCTCCTGAGTCACGTTAAAGTCTTGTTCAAAAAGAATGAATCGTTCATGTACGACCCAGCACTACTTCATACGAGTTTAGCTGAACTTTGGCCCCGATTACTTACATAGTACTTGCTTTCCAGGTTTTCCAGGAAAATGTACAACAACCAAGACATTTAAAACATACTTGAAAAAACAAAACTATTCCTTTAATAAGATTTTAGATTTTTAGCATTTGGCTGTCAATCTTACATGTTGACAGCCACATGCATGGATCAGTAAAGCTACAAAAACAATTGCAGGGAGTTTTTGTGTGTGTTTAATGAAGTGATAATTTTTTGGGATACCAATAAAATTTTCACGAATAAATGTATCGGCAACGACTCTGTTCCTAAACGCTGTACAAGCATTTCCTTCATTCATTTATTCATTCTTTCTATATTGATCATGCTTCACTGAAAATCCTACACACACACACACACACACACACACACACACACACACACACACACACACACTGTACAGGAGTGTTTACTCAGGTTTACTGATTGCTGACGTCTTGGATCATGCCGTGGAGACACCTGCCCGTCTGTGGGCCTCTGACAGCTCAAGCAGCAGTGAAGCATCAGCATATGGCTATCAATGATCCAGATGGCTTCTTCATGTCTGCACACTGATAACTTTTCTCCTCTATTATCAAACAGTAGTAATTAGCCACAATCAAGTAGGTGTTAATTAAGCATAATGAAACCATTTCTACACGGCCGGTGTCTACCATTACTCGCTCACGCATGATAAGGAGAAGCGCTGAGGTCTGTGAGTAATCTCTGCACTCTGCTGTGGATGGCCTGAGGAACAGGGTGTGGGTATTTAGTTCAGCTTATGATGGCTGTGTTTTGTCTGTGAGTTTGGCAGATTTAAGCCTGAAAAAGTCCTGATTTGCCAGGCTGTCACAGCTGCTGGGGAGGAACAAAGAAGAGCCAGACTCCTGATGACAACATTTCAGGGGGGTTTGTCATCCCCTCTGAAAGGACGGCCATTAATCAGTGTGACCCCTGCCTACCACCACGCCAGCACAAGCACCTGCAGGCCGGCCATGTTTCAGGGGAAATTAAAGCTGTAAATTCACTAACTTCATGTGCATACAGTATAGCATACACACAGGCGCTGAAGATCCACCTCAGAGCGGGTCAACAACATTAATAAACACGAAACAGACTTTCCCTGATTTAACGTTGCTTAAAAAAAAATAAAATAAAAAAAAGGCAGAAAGAAAATAAAAACGTTTTGGAGAGGAAGGTTTTCGGTGAGGGCTGGGTTTTTTTTTATTTTTTATTTTTTATGACAGCTGCTACAAAAGATATCTTTCAGCGTTGATGAAGAATTGCACCACACATGACATGACAGGCAAGAAATAAATAATTATGTTGTCATTCACATAAATTAATGTGATTACACGTTCCCATCAGCTCATAACATAACTTTCAGCACTTACCTATTTATGGAGATTCATCAACAGCAGCCGCAGTAAGCATAAACATGAAAGAGAGAGAGAGAGAGAGAGAGAGAGAGAGAGAGAGAAGAAAAAAAAAGCGCAGTGTCAATCATTTGGGAGCATCATTTAGATCCACTGATTAATGTGTCTGCCCACCTGTCACACATTTCTTTAAATAAAGGATGTAATGAATAGGTTGACAGTAAGATAACACTGGCATGCACTAAAATCGTGCACTCGGTGACACATTTCAAAGCAGGAACAACGTATAAAGTTACTGTGATGGCATGATCATTGACGAGGCTGACGAACTCTGCTATCTTCTAAGCTGCATCTACAGCCTTTAATAAAGACCTTTTAATAAAGAAACAGATTTTTTCCAAGACAGCTGTGCAGCTAGTATGCGGCACTTTTAATACCAAGATACACTGTACGAGAACATTTGCTGTGGTGTGTTATGTAGCAGAGAAGGGCTTGGGATGAAATTGGCAGCTTCATTAGAGAGGATGTATGGGAGACGTCGATACAGATTGTAATACGAAAGCAAAGAAGTCAGGCCGTCGTACTGTGGGACAGTTCATAATTCAGTATCACGTAAAACCACAGCTATTCAGACAGGGTATGACACTTCTGTTATTATTTTCTATATAAAGGAACATGGTCTTTTTTATCCTCATCACATAGTAATATAATTGCGTCTCCCCACAGGCTGGGGTAAGAGGGATCTGTAGAGTTTCACAGCATGTCAGCTTCTGAGTGAGAGAACGAGTGAGAGAGAGCGAGAGAGAGAGCGAGAGAGAGAGAGCACGATAAGGCAAAATATCTCACACAAAGACAGGATGAATTAGAAAAATCAATGCTTCAACTACTATTTGACAAAACCAGATACTGCAATGTTGTTTTCTCTTCTCTTTTATTCTCTTTAGTGTCGGGACAAGTACTGTCAGCATCTGTTCATTAAAAAACAAATAGAATGATGTGTGTTCTTAAAAAGTGGGAAAGGAAAACTGTTCTGATACAGAGCTCACCGTATCGTTACTAACGTTCACATCCATTCAACTCACTGCTTTTCACCGTGCTGAGGGTCCTGTTCCTTCAGGTAAGGTGTACTGTTTACTTCACACCTTCTATTGACACTTTGACACCCTGAACGCGTAACTTACAATCCATCTGCCCTGGCCGCGTGATCCATTATGACATTTGGTGACAGTCACATACTGCACTGCAGAACGTGTGATCATTTTCCTTCTGCCCTTCATAGTGGGCTGAGAGAGAGAGAGAGAGAGAGAGAGAGAGAGAGAGAGAGAGAGAGAGAGAGAGAGGGAAATGGAGAGTAGGTGAAGGCTAAATGCAATCTGCCTGGCTGCGTCACTCTGCATGAGAGTGTGTGCTGACAGAGTGAGTGAATGCAAATGAAAGCACTCTAAGTTGTAGGGCTAGGGATCGCGGCCTTATCGGACAGAGAAGGAGAACTGTCTGAGTACCGCGGCCTGTGCCGTCTACTCCTCTGACTCCCGGCGTAAATCACAGCGTCACCAAAATGGGCCCAATTAAAAGGGGTCAGTGTGGAAAACTGGGCACTACATGTACAGTCAGTAATTTTTCCCGGACATTGCATGAACTTCCCATAAGAGTAAATCACTCGGAGCGAGAAGCAATAATTACAGGAACCGTAGTCCATTGGCAGCTCTCGGCGGGGGTAGATAAGCCCAACTTAATCAACAACATATCATCAGCGCGGGGGAAAGTGAATGACTCAAGTCATATTGTCTTTCCAGCAACGGTTATGTTTTCCAGAACTTTGATTTATGACTTCCTCTGAGACCACTCAACTAAGAGCACTCTTACACAACGTAAAAACTTTTATCTGGAACATATTTATTGTTGTACGAAACAGTAAGGTACTCTGGCCTGCAAGTGCAAAACAGATGAACAAACTGAAAACGCAACAGAAAAATGAAACCCCATGAGCAAATGAAAAAAAAAAAAAAAAAAGACCCCAAAACACAATAGTGAAACCAACTAATAACAAACCACAAGGGCAAAAAAAAAAACATCAAAACCAAAATCGCCTTGAAATTAATATCACAAGAGCAAATTTAAAACCACAGCACCAAATAAAAAACATAATATAAATCAAAAACACAACACACAAACCAAAAATACATTAAAACCATAAAACTAATAACACAACAACTATACTTAAACCACAATACCAAACTCAAAAAAAAAAAAAAAACCTTAAACCAAAGCAAAAAAAAAACAGCAAAACTTAAACTTAACCAAAAACACAGTTTTGGAGTTAATGTTGATCTATTTGTAGTTTTGTTGGTTTTACTTTTTCGGATTGTTGATTTGTTTCGGACTTATGAGACTGTTCGTAGAGGTCCGTGTGTATGTCGTGAATGACTGACACTTTTCTTTTACTGGACGTTGTAGTGAAATGGCAGGTGATGATGAAGACGGGGCGCAGTGATATAGCGGACAGCCCCACACGCTGCAGGATGTATACTGACAGGGCTGAGAGACGAGACAGCGAGAGGCCTGGAGTCAGTCACCTTGGCCCTCAGTACAATGTCAGTCCTCTCGTAGCCATCACTCTCTGCCACCCTCCACCATATTATTTAAAGCCAAACAAATATCAGCGTCTGAATGTCATCACAAGGACACACAGGCCGCCTCTCATCTAAACTAATCAGTGTCCAGGGTTTAAAATCGCCCCTTTGCCTGCCCCCTGCCTTCAAATCCATCTTCAGCCATCCGGCCCGTGTGACAACAGCATCAGCGCTCGGCCCCTCCACATCCCACCTGCACTAGATTTACTGTCGGCGCTCGCCGCCGCAGGACGATTTATCGTCATCCGTTGTCAGCTCTCCTTTCAAGAAAGTGCATGTAGAATTAATTTTAACTGCGTCCTAATGTTAAATATCCTGGAAACACTAAATTTCACGCTAGGCCATGCTTAGAAATACATGTGCATATATCACGATCTTGGGAGGGGGAATGGGTTTCTTTTTATGATAAGAGGTTACAATTTAATAACCGGCAGCTTATAACGACTTCATCTCACCCATTAATTACTGATACTTTATGTAGAGAAACTACTTCTGGTCATTATGTAATGCATCAAAAGTTAATTTAATTTGATTGTTTTTATTACTTAATTACGCTGCCTGGAATGAAATCTCGCGAAAGAGGGATCCGGTGTTGATATATGTCCATATGGTGGAAGCAATCAGCAGAAATTCGGATCTACCTAAGAATATTAATAAAAACCAACCAAACCCTACGCTATAAGCCGTTACAGCAGAAGACGGTAAACACCCGGCTTGTATAATCAAATCAATACGATGGAACAGAAAATCTCAGGCCTCAGCCGTTCCTCAAACTTGCTCTTAAGCGCATACATCTCTAATATCTTATTAAAGTGTGCGTAGATTAAATGTTCTCTCTGTCTGGTGATTTTGATGACTCTTGACCGCATTCTGCTCTGGGAGCAAGTTTAAAAAACATCACGATCTTGGCAATAAACATGTAAATTTCAATCGATATGTGCTCACTTTTTTTTTCTTCCCCTTTTCAATAACAGCTGCAATAAAATCTCAGCGGCTGCAAGCGACTATAAAAGTATGTAAAATAAATTAGGAGAGCATAATGAGAGAATCCAACAATTCCTCTATAAATATAACATAACGACCACAACTAAAATGTCACGGAATCAAATAAATCCATTTTGCTGAGACAGAGGTCCTTTATGTTCACCGCACGCACCCATATTTCTACGTATTTTACAAGAGGGTCTGATTCTGGTTCCTCAGATATAAAGACCTGAACAGAAATCCAGCTAGCAAATATAGACTCTATAATACATTTTCCCATGATTCATCACTCTGGTGCTGACACCTGAAGCCAGGATTGCCTTCATTTTTTTCCCCCCTTAACTGTTTTTTGGATGGCTCAGTAAGGAGGCGGCGAGAAAAAGAATGGTCCTGCATTAAGACTAATTTACAGTTGAAGTAAAATGACTTCGAGTGATAACCTGTAATCTTCTATTATTTTTTTTAAATAATAGTGACCACATAGGGAAATTCATTTTAAATTTCAAATCACTGATGTACATCAAAGTCAACGTGCCCTAACAAATCTTGGAAAATAATCTGTTTAAAAACAGAACCACAGCTTTTATTACCATTTTTATTTAAAAGAATCTCCAAAAAAATTTGCAGAGGAAAATGACTAAGCCACAATTTCTCTTTATAAGCCTGCCTCATAAAAGCATCTCCATCATAAAACCCAGTGCTATTATCGCACCAGGATCCTTCTCTCCACTACCAGCTCAGTTCATTTGCAGGCTAGCTGGCTAATCTTTGAGCAGGCACTTGACCTTATGAGAACCCCTCATATGTTACAAACCAGGTGAATAACATAAAGTGCAGGAATGCAATTATTCAAAGATGCCTTCCTAAACGACTCCCGTCAGCTAGGGGACGACCTAATACCAGTGTGTGATTGATGAGTCTGTTGTTCGTGGTGAATAAAAACTCTTTCCCCTGAAGAGGCATCCAATCTGAGACCAACACCTGGTTACGTTCCAACCCTCTCATTTCTCGCAAAGTTAATGCTCTGGGGCTAAAAGTAACATAGACAAGTAGAAGGGACAGATGCAGATACAGATTTACTGATAGGATCAAGAATGTACTTAAAATCAGGACAAATGTTGCATGCACATTATCTGATTTTCCTCACACAGGTAATTGGTGTTTCCAAATTACCTGTAGGTATGATTGAGACTGTGAGTGTGCGCGATTGTGCCCTAAGATACAGTAAGTCAGCTCCCCATGCAAGGGGTTAACCGCCTAGTGCTCTGAGCTCCTTTAAATAAATAGTCCTTATAGTATGTCAAGTAACCACTCTTTACCACTGTGGTAAGCAGAAAAGGATCTCAGAATACACCATTTCAACAGCATAAGATTGAACTTTCTGTGCATTCTGCAATGCCTTTTCTGCTCACCATGGTTGTACCAAGACCAAGAGCTACATTCGCCTTCATGTCAGATTACACCTTAGAGCTTTCTTGATGTTTTTTGTTTACTGCACCATTCTGAGTCAACTCAAGTGACTGGTGTGTATAAAACAATGGTGTTTCTGAAATACTCAAATCTGCCCATCTGGCACCAACAATCAGATACGACCAGAGTCACTGTAATTACAGTTTTCCTCAAGTTTGCTGTTTTTTTTTTTTTAGGCTATATCGAGGTCTTTAATCTGTACCTGCATTATTTTATATATTGCGCAGCTGGTAAGTGATTAGCTGGTTGAATAATTGCATAAGCCGGCAGGTGTGTAAATGTTCGTATTAAAGTGACCAGTGCTACAATAAAGAAACCTGTAACATAAAGCCGAGGAGAAACCCCCGAAATATGTTTTCCTGAAAGCTGCACGTTTAATTTTACTTATTCATCTCATAAAAGAAGTGCACTGGCACGACATGTTCCAAAAAGCAATACGATCAGCAGTAACAGCGACTCCCTAAAAGACACCCCATCAAAAAGATATACTATCAGTCGTTTTTCACAGGCATGCGTGCTGAGTATTTTGTAGTCCTCCACAAAGCCCAGCTATCAGATGTGCCTCTAGAGGTAGGTTGTTTAAGGAACAATTAGGAGGGTATACAAAGCCATTTGCAGGCAGTCTCGCTTCCTCGGCTCCCTAACTGGAGTACCTTTCAGGCCTGATTTATCACTCTGTCGCCTTCAGAAGGCAACATAATTAATAGGAGCATGGACTTCTAATTTCAATGACTTCCACAGCAAGTGGATTTCATTTGATTTATGATGGCTGGCGAGTTTGCATTTTATCAGTTCATTCAGTCATTATTTATGCTGATGACCAATTTCAATGGGTCGCTATCATCTAACTCACTACTAATCAAAGAGAATTAGGGTTCACTGCATTATTTAGAAGCTACTAATTTATCTTCAGAACAAGGCTAAAGAATACTTGCAGCCCTGCCTAAAACCCACCAATGACTCCAGAGTTTAAAAAGCATGATTACCATTAACAGGGTCAAAGCACCCTGAATGACACAACGTATTCACAACTGTATGGAGAAAATCAACCCCTTGCAAAAGGAGTATACAGCGGTCCGAAGCGCCGCACTTGAGATACGGACAAAGGCAGCGCCTTAATTAGAATTAATTGACTTTTTAGATGGGATATGGAAAATATAGTCCTTTCCAAGTTCAGAGTTAGTGCACATAATTTGGAGGTCCATAAAAAAGACGGCGCTAAGTTTTGCAAATAATTAACCTGTGTGAAATGGAAAATGTTACAGTAAGAGATTCGGTATGACTTTTTTATAAGACTAAGTATCATAATAAAACATTGGCAAGCAGGCAGAAAATGTGTGGGTTGTATCGGAACATTAAGCAGCGGTCAAACTAGACACGTAATAAAATCCACCTGGTGTAAGAACCCATAGCAACCCAAAGGGTTTTACTTCTAGTAGCAGTTCCTTCAACATCCTCCTCAATCCCATTTTCCTTTCCACTGAGTTTATCTAGACCAAGTATAACCCGTACATTTTCCAAATCTTGGAAGAGTAGGTTGATAGACAACAATCAAATTGATCAATGTGATGTTTAAACACTCACAAACAAATGATTTTCCTAGCAAACTGGGTTAGCTTTACTTTCCCTCCTTTAACACACCATATCAGGACTGTCACATGATTCAGCTCCAGTAACATCTGTGTCGTTAAGAGCTGCATCAGGGAATATCACGGCTATTATGTATGAATAACATGAAAAAACGTTAAGTACACACAAACACACACACACTCAGAAAAGTTCAACAGGTTGGTAGTATTCATTATTTATAAGTAAATTACATTCATCTAAAGTTAACAATACATCTAGAGATCCTTAATTTGTATCATGCCATACTGTAAACATTAAATTCAACATCTGAGTTACATTAAATTCAACATCTGAGATAGGTTACTTACTATTATTGCATTTGCAAAAAAAAAACAACAACAAAAAAAAGATATACTGTGGAATAGTGATGCGGAAAAATTGAAAATTGATTCAGTGATGTATAACAATTCTTTTGTGTGGCAATTCAGGTATCACCACTCATTCACTCACTCACTGTCGTTGTTATCCTGTATTCAGGGTCGTGGGGGCCTGGAGCCTATCCCAGGAGACTTAGGGCACAAGGCGGGGCCTGGACAGAGTGCCAATCCATCGCAGGGCACACTCACACTCTATGGGCAATTTGGGAATGCCTAATCTGCAGAACTTTGGACTGTTTGGAGGGAATCCACCAAACACGGGGAGAACATGCAAACTCCTTGTACACAGAGACGGGAATCGAGCCTGGCCAGGAATTGAACCTGGATCCTGGAGGTGCAAGGCGACAGTGCTAACCACTACACCACCTTGCCGCCTACAGTAGGTATCACCACACTGACTCCAAAATAGATTTTTTAAAATACATTTTTAATTTATATACAGTATGTGTGCATTTGCGGTGGTAAAATGTTGCCATTCGTCTATAATCCCGCGAAGGGGTGAGCTGTAAACTATTCACATGTTGACACGTAGCAAAGCATCCTGTATGGTAAAAGCAAATTATTTTCTAAGATTGTTTGAATTTGTAACAAAATCTGGTCAGCATCAAACCAGCATATTTATTTAAAAACCAGGTGATAGTTACATAATCACAATACAAATCGAATCGGCACCTAGGTATTGTGATAATATCGAGAGCTCCCTGGTGATTCCCATCCTTACTGATGATACAGGAATTCAGTTCATTTTGATTAATATACTGCTTTTAACACAATACGTTGTCACAGTAGAGTTTTTCAGAAAGGATGATGTGGAATTATATCCCCTACTGTTTGAGCAAGTTAGAGTTGACAGCGACACAGGAAATCGTTCTGAGATGATGAGTAACGAGGCTTCTCCACATCTCGCAATTTGATCCACAACAGGTGCGATCTTGGGATCATAGGAAATCCTAGGAAAATTGTCAGGAAGTTTGCCATTGTTCGTTATGGCTTGACATACTTCGAGAGAAATAATAACAGCTGTCAAAAAACATTCAAGCACAACATTTTTGCAAACTGAAAAAAATTATAGCAGTGCATGAGTTATTTGTAGATGGTTTAAAGCAGTTTCCTGGAATGTCAAAGAAAGTTCATGCCTCTTAGTAATAGGTTACAGAGTCCGAAAAGGAGCTGAATTCCAATGATTTGCTACTATTTGGAAGTGGAAAGCTTCCCAAACTGCCATGATTTTAACCAACATTCAGTGAAGAATTGCCATTGTTCTGCTAAGAATAACTATGATCCTGCTGCAACCTGCTTCCACATCACATCTTCCCTCACAATCACGTGGAGACGTGGATCAATTCCTGTCCAGTTCTGTATAGCACTAGATAACCAGTCTGGGGGGGCTGCATTTCAAATTGACCTGTAGTGCACTAACAAGAGTGCTAGATAAAACACTTTATTTACAACAACTATGTAGTGCACCTAAATAGGGATCCTAAGTAGCAAATTTGTAAAATATTAAGGCATGTGGCATCACAGGCTCACACATTTTGGACTTTTTCGTTTACTCTACCAGAAAGTTTGAGAATGTGGGAACGCCCTCAAGAAGACAAACCACACTCAATCTATCTTTTATTTTCGTAATAGTATTTTTGTCTCTTATCTACTTGTATGAAAGTAAATTCTGGCTTATATAAATTCTGTTTTAAGGTCTTTGGATGGTCATTAAAAGCATTTCACTGGACATCATACTGTGTATGGGTGTGTGTCTGACCTTTATTGGAGCTTAAATATTTAATTAAGATTTAGTTTAGATTTTTCGACTATAAAACATTACTATGTGTGTTGAAAGGATGCTCGGTATGAGCATCAGGGACTTGATGATTACAGCAGGAGTTCTTAGATGCACATCTACAGGATCCAGGTGGAATTATCCACTGAAGAACCTCTGAAGAGTGGTTGAAGAAAATGAAGAGTCTTGGGCATAAACTGCTTTTGGCAATGTTAAGTCCAAGTTGAAGGATATCCATGCAGGATGACCCACAGCAATGGTTAGGATGTGCAAAGGATTTTCCTTATTTACACAACTTAAACAACCTAAAATCGCTTTATTAAAACATTGTATGACCTAAAGGGGAACTAATTTTAATTCTGTGATAAAATTCCTTTGTTGGTACTTACACTAATATAATTATCTTGAAGTAATGCTTCACCGATGTCAAATGACATTTACGACGAAAGAGCTTAATTCGAAACCTCTCATGCTAGCCACAGTGAGTGACACTGTTAATATTCAAAAGAACTACCAATTTAGAGCAGAGCCGGTTCAAACATGACAGCGGTTTATGACTTAAATCAAGCTTGTGTCTCAGCCTGCCAAAGGAGTCTGGAAAAACAACCGCATTCATTTAAAAAGGCCAAAACCGAAAGACCTTGAAAAGACCAAAACCATAAATTATCTACAATATGCTTTTTATTTCACAAATCCAAAGAGTCTCATATAAATAACTAATACGAGGGGAGTTCAAGGCAAACCGGGACTTGTGATGCAATTTCTCGTGAATGAAGGCATAAAACCGATTGACATTTTCAGAAGACTTGATGGGGCAATGGGGCAAATGTTTTAAAGAAAAATCTGTGAAAATCGATTGATAACTTGTCACCAACTTGCAGAAGAGACACATCTCCAGTACCTGTGAGAACTCTACACACCATCGTTGATGAACGCCACTTGCACATTACAGGAACTTGGCTGGAAGTTATTGCCACATCCCCTGAACAGTCCTGACCTCGCTCCAAGGCATTTCCACATGTTTGGGACATTAAAGTAGTTCCTGGGAGGCCAGCAGGTAGGCCGATCATGGCTCCGGCGTACTGAGAAAACTCTCTACATTCATACTCTCAAAGCACTAGTAAAACTCTGAAATAAGTCTATTAGTGTAGCAGGGAATTATATAGAGAATTTTTTAACTTGGAACTTATCATTGCAAGTTGTGGAAACTGAGAACATCACACCATCACACATCTAGAATGGCAATGAAGCATCTTGTTCAAGGGAAGTTCAGTGATGAAAAATGCATGCTTCAGTGAACTGACAACAAATCCGGCACTGATGATCAAAATCCATCCGTTACCTGTTCCCTTTTCTTGATTTCGTGTATGATGAATTGCGTTTCGTAAAGCAGGGAAGACTAAACAGTCTTGACACGTTTTTATTGACTCGCATGTGACATGTGCATGTAATCCTGTTTGTGGGCGAACGTGTGAAAATTGTATCCAGAGAAAGAGATGTGGCCAGCCCACAGGAATCTAAGAACGTGCATTGAGATTTATTGGCAGCAGAATTCCTCAGGACCTGAGCATTACTCAAAGTACACGCTCCGTGTCAGAGATTGTTTATAAAATGAGACAGCTTCGGTGGAGACAAAGCTCCGACAACGGATCCTGAGCCATGTGACACGAGCCCAGTTCACATACATACTCTGCTAACACCTCAGATATTCGGCAAGCCTTCAGCAGATCCTTGATAAATGACTAAGTCAGATAAGACAGCGTGTGCAATTACTCGCGCTCCTGAGCAGCTCTCGAGTATCTACATCTACAAAGAGGCCCCGATTTTCCTCTGTCAGACTCGTCAGTTTACTCTGTCAAACTGTACAATAAAGAGATCCGCTGCGTTCATCCTAACTCGCTTACAAAAAGAGAAAACATACAAATGAGGCTAAATTAGACTATCACTTCACCTGCAGTACCATCCATTTTGCAAATACTAGTCAAATAGCTTCAGGCTAATTGAGAAGTGTTTCTTTCAATAAAGGCCAGCAATACAGCACACCACACAATGAGTACTGTCTGATGCCAGCCCCTGTTTACAAAAGAGCTACCTGCAGTGACTCCAAAGGCCCTGTAAGGTTGTTTACTCAGCAATTTCCACAGCCGCTCGTACTTTACCTGCTCTTGTTAAGGCGAAAACAAGAGAATCACCTTCAGCTTTATTAATGATGGTCCTCTGGTTCAAAGATGCCTGCAAAAATTCTCAACATCTGTTTGCTGCACTCACTTCTCAGCGGGGCTGCAACTATTTCTCATGCTTAATGATGCTCATCCACTCTGCAAGTTTTACGGACAAATGTGTCTTCGGTCACATTCATCATACTGAACGAGTACTTGTGATGAAGCGTCTGCTGGCCTGCTCTGCTCTTTCTACTACACTTTAACAAATGACAATCTCCTGCACATGTTTTTCATTTGTGAGATGTACGTGCAGATATTTATATACGTGTATAAAAGACGAGCTGGACGAGGAACCGACGGCTTCGAGGGTAATCATCGATGACGCCTACCCGCGGATCCTCATCAAAAGTGACCAGAATACCACGGCACCGCCAAAACATCAATTATGCTATGCTTTTAGGACAGCTATCCAGGATCATGTCAGTTTCGTGGCAGATGTTCAAAACCCTGATGATAGGCATTATCTTCAAACTGAATTTTTCCATTGTGTAAAGATTCACTACTTATACAGAACAGGAGCACATCCCCGAGGACGAACATGAAAGGCCTGTACGAGTGTGTACGGACCAAGAATATGTTCTCTTGAACAAACAGCACATTAGTCATATAGCTCATCCTTGCAGTTCAGCCTAATAAACGGGGCTGCGTTTGATCTGCAGCTGGTTCTGAGATCAGACAGTGAATGGCTCGAACAGACGCGCGCTAAAATAACGGGCCGCGGTGTCTGCTTCCTCAAGCATGGGAATCAAACTACTCTGCACAGTTCCATGGAAATCTGAAATATAGTAAATAAGCCCTAAATGGGGTCATTACTGTAAAAGGCTGCATCAGATGCTGTGCCTACCGAAGGACTGTGAGTGTTATGGTAACACTGATGGGAATAATTGAGGGGACTCTACAATCCCACATCACAATTACAGCATATTACACTGAATAAAACATATTACTACACCACAGTCATATTGAAATAAACAATCTCGTCTAGAAACATTTTAAGCACATTTCCTGAAAGCGATCAATCAAGGAAATTTGGGGGGAAAACATATGGAAAGTAATTTCAGAATTTCACGAAAAGGTTTGTTTAAAAACCTGAATTATAGATGATCCAATTACGAAATTCTACAAAGCCAGCGGTATTTTGTTGAATTTCATACAGATGATGATGTTAAAAAAGCCAAAACAATGAAATCACTGTCCTAACCTTTTTACTAACTTTCACCTGCCAGCATTAGCCTGGTTTACAGCCACTGTCTAATCATTTCCATAATTAGCTTCTGATTATTATTGAATTTTTCCATGTTGCACCGCGCACAGCAAAAGAAAGAATTTTGTTTAGTTTTCTGTCTGGTTCTGGCTGATGTAAGGTTAGTGGGACTATATTTAGTGGAGGTGATGTCAGTGTTACCAAAATGCCAATATCAATCTGCTCATATGACTCATAATTTACAGCTAGCACTGTAAAACAATAAGCAAGTTGTGTTTTTAACCTCATTATTTCACATTTATAATGCTTGTTTCTCATTACACATGGGAACACCGAATAGCTATGGCAAAGGTTTTTTTTTTATGTTTATACAGTAAAATCAAATCTCAAAATGGAGTAAATATAATAAGTAATGTGATCTGGCCAAGATTCACCAGACCGTTACTGGTTCACAAGTTGCTTGCAGCTACATAATAGCAGACAGTAAATTCAAGGCATTTTATTAAACCTGCACAAAATCCAACAATCCTACCTCAGTATCCCACTTTTTAAGAACAATGCTTCTAAGAACTATGTACAAAATACACTAGCACACATAGTGACTCGGATGTTAAAAGTAAATCACTGTGCTTTCACCACTCTGTCATTCCTACACACTTCTCTGATACGAACATCTTTTAGCACTAGCACTTCACAAATTGTATACATGAGTCATTAAATAATTCGAGACACTTTTCATTATCCTTTGATGAGAAGTATATTTATTCTAAATATTTTCTTCAAAAAGAAAAAACTATATATATATATATATTACATACACACTTTAAAAAAAAAAAACGTTATAGTATCACACAAATATTCAGTGCATCATGCTTCACTTAAAGATTAACCTGCATCACATGATCTTCTTCTTCTCTGTGGTATACATTTTAAAAGATACTGTCGTCAGTGTTTTCAATTTTTTTTTTTTTTTTATCTATAAAAGCTTATTGTCATTGAGTATATTAACTGATCATGAAATACGTTATGTGCACTGCTATGGTTCACAGATTCTTTACTCTTCAGATATGTTACACTGAATGAATTTACTAACTTCAACCACTATTTGGTTTATTTATTAAAATAATATTTTTGTCTTATATTCTTTTTTAAATTATGTGAATTGTACCCCAAATCATGAATGACTCACATACTGTATGTCTGCGAGGGATACAATGCTGTCGAATCATTTCCCAATCTCACACAATCAAACAACTCTAATCAAGGCCAAACATAGGGCTTTAGTAGATTTTAGTTATAATAATGCTATTATTCATTTTTTAAATGCTTAATTATTGAATGTTGTTCATTTAAATAATTTTTAAATAATTTATGTCAAGGGCTTTAAACATGTAGTGAAAGGCATAACTGCTAATATCATTTCTTTAATCATTACCTTGAAATAGAGTCTACGTTTTAGACGTCTCCCAAACACCAGACGTACAGTACAATACGTTTCATGTGTTCTTCCAGTCCGATAGCCACTGTAGCATTGCTGAAAGGCTGAAATCAAATGCAAGTGAATAGCAGTGCAGGAAGCCAGCCATTGTGTGAAGACCACAGAGTTTACAAGCCTCTTTTGCCATTCATTCCTCTATTCTGTCATCTGTCCTTTATTATTCATACTCTAAAACTACCAACATCACACAAGCAATCAGTTTGGCCATTAGAAATGCAATCTGATCCTCATCTATAATTTTATCACCATTCTTTGTTACTTTTGCATCATTATATTATGCAAACAAGCATTTTGTGCACACTGGAAAATGTGTTACATAATAAAAATTATTATTTGAAAAAGGTGATTATGTACGTATATGTTTTAAGTTTTCATTTACATTTTATTTATTTATTTATTCATATTTACATTTATATACGTTCTGCCAAGCAACATTTAATACTGTATTTGTATAGTAATATCGGCTTTCTGTTATTAAATGAATGAATTCAGCCAAAGGCGTCTTGAGCTTTCTTAACGTTACATGACATCTGAATAGCCAGGCAATTATAAAGCATAGTATTCACAAAAACAGACTAATCAATACTCGCAGTCAGAGTAGATAGAAAGCCTGTTTGGGAAGCGCGAGGATGGATAGTGTTAGTGAAAGCTTATGTAACATGTGCTTTTGTTAATACTAGCAGTCCGGCAAACAGCTGTGAACCTCAACTGGACTGAGAAGAATAAATCATAGCTCGGTAGGCAAAACAGACACAGCATGAAGTCTGGCCCATAGCTAAAATTTTTTGACAAGCATAAACGAGGAACAGCTATTTATCCACGTCTCTAAAAGATCCCCCTCCCTTTTTGCAGGAGCCGCTGGGCTACTGGTTTACCCCTGAAGTCTTGGAGAAGATTGTATGATGTCATGTCTCCCTTAAGTTATAATTATAAACATCGCACTCCTAGTTCCTGCGGAATTTGTGTAGCGTAACAAAAACAAAGTGAGGTGTTTATTATCCCTTCTGTCATTGCGCCCTGGTCCAAAGACGTCCAGCTTGATCATCGGGATTTGTGGTCGCTTGTACACATCATTAAAGCAATCTGTCTTTCAGTCATGGTGTGGTGTGAATAGTAATGAAACATTATGAAGTGTATTACAGCTGGCATGTGGTTAAAGTAAGAACCTGGACCTCACCCATGATATGACACCATCAAATAGCAGAGGAAAATGTGATATAGCTGCTGAAACTAAGGTTTTAACAGCTAACTCTACATGTACTGAGCAATACAGGAGGCCCCACTGTACTCCAACGTATGCTGTTTACAGTGCAAACACAATAAATACATTTATAGGGGGACAATAAAGCAGCATGGATGTCGTACTGAATGTAATATAGTATGGAATTCTGTTTTGTACATTATACAAAATGGGTGTAGCGAAATAACTGGTTAAATAAACACATCATAACCAATAATCAAAAGCAATGGCACACATGGATGGAGTGTTGCTGTGCTAAATATTAGCACAGCTGTGATATCTAACACCACTATATCACATCTCAAGAGTGATGTTGCATAAATACATAATATATTGAAAATTCTAATGGATTATAAAAACATATAGGTTCTGTATATTCTAAACCTGCAAAGTTGTGTTTTAATACTAATCATTAGTCACTATCAGATATTCCCTCTCGTATTATTGCAGTTGTTTTTTTGTTTTTTTTTAATCAATGGCAATTATTGTCCAGAGTTTTGTTTGTTAACCATTTTTCAGATTATTCATCACCCTTTTCTCTCCCGCTTTGGGAGAATTGGGCGTCAGAGTCAGAGGACAGACTTACAAAATCAATTTCCGGCACTAATGTAACACCACAGCCAATGGTAATTTTATTAACTGATGCAAGAAATACAATCGCGGAGTGAAACATGATGTTGGAGATGTTTATTAATTTGCATTTGGTTCTATGCGATGAAAAGGATTACAGGACTGAAAACCGCATTACTCCAATTTTGCTCAGCCGATGTACCAACAAAGTTCAGACACACGTTCATAGCAAATCAGTTTTCGGGCGAAGCACAGGCTACAAGTGCAAGACTGTTATACGAAGCATTTATAATTCATGTATACTTGACTCAGTGATATGTATAAACCTCATACGAATTTTAATGTGGCTGAATCAATACAAAAAAAATCTGAGAAGGCTGTTTTCCCCTTTTTGAAGAAATTCTTTCTGAAACTGAAAGCAAGAAAAAAAACTTTAGGTCGGATGCTAAAGAGGTTGTAGGAAAAGTATGTCAGGGGCGCAAGGGGCGGGGGGGGTTAGGTCTTTTCATCTTTTTACATATATTTTTTTTTCCGATGCCTTGTTGATTTTGGTTTATGGATCTTATGTAGGCTATTAACCAGCCCTACTAATGGCAGATCAGTTTTGTCCAAGGGAAAGCATTTTCATTGATCAACATCTTTGCAAAGCATATAGAGAAAGATTGATTATAGACTTCCACCAATTCCAATAACAATTAGAGCTTAATGAAAAACTGTTACAGAATAAGAACACAATTACAAATGCTTTTAATATTCCGATTGGAAAGAAAAATGCACTGCAGTTTTATGCCGTGTAAAATATGAAGATAGAATGCATAGTCGAAGCTAAACGATCGGTGCATTACACATGTAAGTATAAAATATTAATCTTTTAAAGAGAGAGATTCAGATTTGCATCGGTTATACAAGGCATCGAAAAGCTGTAACCTTCCATCGTTTTTTCTCTTTAAGGAAGGAAATGAAAATAAATGGATCCTGAACCGTGCACAAAGAGCCAGCTTTATTTGCCAGCACTGAATAGCAAGAACTTCACAAAGTGGATGGTTATTTGTTTCCCTATTCGAACGTTCCTCTCCTGTTCATTCGGTGTACATTGCATATTGGCAATGCGCAGACTGGAGGTGAATCAACTCTTTGTCGTGTGTAATTAGAGCGCGTTAACAAGAAAATTAAATAAACAGAAAGGACAGACACACGTATAAATGAAAAAAGGAGGTGGTTTGATGGGAGAAAAAAAAGCATGTTCAATCTCTATCTCTTTACCTACTTCACACAGCATGGTAATCCTCCAAGGTAAAACTCTCCAGCAAAAAATGAAAAAGGCTAATTTCAGTGTGTTACCAAAAGTATTCTTGAGTACATGAGAAGTGGTGCTGGGAAAATCTGTTGAATGTCACAGCTCAATTGTGGAAACTATCCAAAAAGTAGTTGTTTCTGGCAGTAATACACTTTTTTTAAAGAGACAAATATGTTTTTACCAAAACCGTAAGGATTGTTTTTCACTTTCTATGTAGTCTTTGTTTCACTTGCTACTTCCTAACCTTGACTTGGCTGTCTGCCTGCAAAGATCACGTCTGGTAAGCTAGTTTAATGAATGCAGCAAAAAAATTCAAAAAATTTTTAAGATGTCTTAAAAAAAATAATAATAATAAAAAGAGCTAGTTATGCGTTTTCCTCTTGACAAAGCTTTGGATAGATATATGTCATAGTAAAATTAATATAACTAAATAAGCAATTGAGAATGTGATCACTTTCAGGCTGTCAGATTGTACATGATGCTCCTACCATTATTAAAACTGATAATCTTGATTTTAAGGTCACAAGGGGTCGTATAAACATTTCACTGTATATCGTGCTGTGTATGACTGTGTATGCGACAAGTAAAAACTGACTTTGAAACAAAAAAGAGAAGAGCATTCACACATCGTAAACTTTACAGCAGACAGCATTAATACACCGACCAGCCATAAGATTAAAACCATTAACATTAAAACCATCCGTTTTAGGTTCCCATTGTGCCAGCGAAACCGCTTTGACCCCTGCAATGTGTGCTGTGGGATCTGGCACCGGGACGTTAGAAGCAGACTTGTTAAGTGCTGTGGATTATTGGGTGTGGCCTCCATGGATCAGACATGTTTGCCCGGCACATCCTGTGGATGCTCGGTCAACATCCTTGAACTCTTTGCCTGCTTAACACCATAGACAGCAAGCTGTGATGCACTGAGTGTTCTGATACCAGTCCATCATAACCAACATTCATTCTTCAGCACTATACGCTGCGTGGGCTTTTATGTGGGATCGTACCAGACAGGCTGGCCTTTGCTCCGAGATCTGAGTGCCCATGAAGATCTCACAAGTTTACTGGTATAAGACTAATAATGCTATAATCAGTTCACCTGGACATGCATTGTACAGTATGCTGCCTGGTATTTCCAAATTGTCCACAGTGTATGATTGGGTGTGTGAGTCATTGTGTGTTTGTGCCTTGCCATCTTTTAGTGGAACTAAAATGGAATATGTAAATGCAATTTTCTTCCTTTTTACATTTGAAGGTAACTAGACTTTACGTCTTGTTGAGATGACCTACAATATATACAAAAAAGAAACAACCTTCAGTTCATGAAAGCTTGATTATCACATTGAAAATCTGGGATTTTCTTTTTCTTATTTAAAGTTGGAAACACAACAACAAATAAATAACAAATAAATGTTTCGTGTCTTTATGATTTATTTTTCCTTAGAGTCTGCACCATTTCTATGTTCCTGCTTGGTTGTACGTGAGTGTATTAGATCATATTGACCATTCTTTGTCAAAAAAAAAAAAGGTTAGATTTTCCTCATTTCTAATCTCTTCCACTGACATGTGTGTTCATGACATGCTGATAGATTTGATGTACAAAGGCTTTGCACAATCTTTTGCCTTGAGCTATTCCGGCTCAAGGACAAGCTTTCATTAAAGCAAAAGAAAAAAGGGACATACTAAGAAATTCTGAAACCCATGTAAATATTAAAAGGTTCGACTTTTCACTTAGGTTATTGTCCAAAATAGATTGACTTTATAGAGGTCTATGACATTTGAACGATACCGTCCCATGCCAAATCATTGCTGAATCTCAAATAAATTCAAGCGGTATTCACAAATTTAGGACCAAGCATGTGAAATAAAAAGCTCAATCCCATTTCCTTCTTTTAACATCTCACAGCCATTTCCACTTTTCCCTAAAAGTCTCAGTAATTCTTCAGCCATCACACCTATTTTCTAGGCTGTCTCTCTGACAGAGGCTTTGATAGCTCACACCCCATAGGTGTCAATCAGCCCTGATGGACAGTCTGACCCTGCCTCCCAGAGGAAGGCCTGACAGACTAACAGCACTCTGACAGTCATCTCTAAGGCAATCGCTTTGTATTATCCTTTACATTATCTGCCGTGCTTTCATAACGATAAAGTGCTGGCTCCAGAGGAACACTAGAACCATAGCTCAGAATTACTGCAGCCTCTGATTATGCCATGTGGGATGAAAGGCATATTTCATACCGACTATACATCCATTTTTCACTGACACAATACACTTTCCATTCATTATAGTTCACCGAGGACTCGGCTGGATTGGGAAAGGCTTCTTAGAAGTGGTTTTGCTTGTCCCTGCTATCGGATTTCTGCCGACTATTTATACGGTGATGTATTTATTCTTTTGGACAGGAAGCGAGATTCCTTCCACAACAGGAAAGACACTGATAAGACATTAGGGATTCGATTATTTTGACCTGAAGGTATTGCATTCACCTAGGCGTATATTTTACGGCTGAGCGTAACCACAAGTATGTTCTGGGCGAGATGACAACATGTCAGAAAGTCATGTTTTATACGCTCCAAAAAAGACGTCTATTTATAAATATAATAAATGATTGTATTGTGACTTCATGTGCTAGCATGTAATTTGCCTCGAACTCCATGACCATAAATAGTATCTCTTCCAAATTACCCTCTTTTTGTAACGTGTAGTATGTCATTATTAAATTATTCACAGATTTATTTTAATCAGGAGCCCTTTTAATTAACTAAAAAAAAAAGTTTTAGATCATAGTTAAGAAAAGATCCAAAGAACACAAGATCAATTTGAGATCAGTTTCCGTACAAAATTTAGAACGGGAACATGTGAAGAAGGAAAAGTAATAAAAAGGTCGTAAATCTGCATTTCTGACAGCTGAATGATTTAGAAATTGGAGTAAAGTAATTCCTCCCCTCAGAGATTCACTCCCCAGCATTAGCCCTGCTGACAGCACTAACCCAGACAAAACCACATTTCTTCATTCTCATGCTGATTAATGAAGGTGGAGTGCTGATGATTTTTACATGATGTAGAAAGGCCTGTGCAGGCCAGCCAAGTGCAGCCTGTTATTCTGGGCCCTGCTGAACTCAGCATCCCACCAGAATGAACCCAAAAAATTCCTCCTTTTCACAGCGCAAACAGAAGCCTGTGAGCACAACTCGCAGCTTGTGTGGAAACAGAGTTGAAGGGTCATGTAAACTTGCAGGCGAGGCGAAGGCTTGGAAGAGAACGGCAAAACAATTGTCTCCTCAACCCGGGGCTGTGTTCGCAGAGAGATCTGGCTGGCATAGCAAACACCTCTGTATCCCCTGACAGAACCGAAAAGCAGAGGGGAGAAGTAGGGCCTTTAAAACATGACACTCTATTTAGCTGTTGCCAAATCAGGGCAACATCGTAGAGCACCTCGCTGCACGGGGGAAGGATGATAATGGCACTACAAGGCTACAGTTGCACACATGAGCCATGAATTTTTTGGGCTTGTCACGAGTACCTCTCAGATGTGCATCAGGGATCACATGCCTGGCTTCGGGTTTTCTGGATTGTTCCAACAAGCACTAGCGGGATTTCCAATTTTCTAGTCTGCTGCCTGGTAGCAGGAGTTCCGCGTCGGGTTTAAGAGGACGCGTATGTTCTCAACAGGAGCGCGTGTATGAAAAGAAATGTAAACCATGAAACACACCGTTCTTTAAAGCTACAGCTTTTCCGCCGAGCGGCTCGCCTAGGCTTATGTGGGATTTGGTCCGACAAGCACCATTATTCCAAATGAAAGAGCTTTATAATTTATAGAGCCATTAATGTGAATGTTGTTACCATGTGTGTCTAGATTACATGATTATGAAAAGAATGTAAGTAGAATAAAAAAAATACACTCTACAAAATATTAATAGTGGATTCAAAAAAAAAAAAATCTCCAGTCCTTTCTGGAACAGTAAACAACAGTTATGTTAAGTGAACTTTGAGCCTCTATTACTGTGTCAAAGATCAAAAAATAAATAAAAAATCATATATGAACCCATCCGCCCACCATCTGCAGGAAAAAAAAAAGAAAAGAGTAAAGAAAGCTGTACCGAGACTCACTACACAGCCAATCAAGCAATTACTTCACCACAATAGCACCCCAGTACAGCTAGGCTATGAACCACTAGCTCCTGAAATAACTTAAACCCTGGCTAAATATAAAAGAAAGGAAACATGGATTTATTTTCCTTTGACACATCTAAGATTACATTACATGCCCTGGCAAAAACACAACCTAGGGCTAGATTCAAACATTTGACAATACAAAAGCTATACATATTTGCCATTATATCAATTTATTTCCGTGTCAGTGGTGTGCTCAAGACTGTCTAATTCTATAAAACCCCAATTGACCATCACTGGCGAGGATTTTACTGTATATCCTTGTATAACTTACAACACTTACTGGTCTCTTCTCCTCACTGAGAATATGAAGCGCACAAATAATGTGGGTGGTGTTAAAAAAAATAAAAATAAAAAAACACACAGCAACAACTAAAATCTTAGTAATTTGTCATGTTTGAAACCAAAAAGTGCTTAGAGGAGACATTTGGAAAATAAAAGCTGTCCTTTCTTCTGCTTTGGGAAGACTTGCCAAGCTACACCTCACAAAGGCAAAGCTCCCTTAGGCACTGAACTAGCAAACACAGTTTGATCTGCTGTACTTTTGGATTTGCATCTGGAGGGCTGTTCCTCATGGTGACAGTCCCGGAGGGAAGACGAGAGTATCGCATTCTGTTCACTGCGCTCCATCACGCTATCCGGGCCATATGCTCTCTGCTCAGCTGGTGCCACGCTGCTGCCATCTCGCCAGCCTACCCTGGCTACTATTCACAACCACTGGCTGCTCTACTCCCAAACCGTGAGGCCATAAAACCCGACACAAACAAGAAAGACGAGAAAAGCTGCCAAACACATTTGTATTGTTCCTATGGTATTCCATAAGCCGAAAGCCAGGTTTACATAATGCTACATGTTAAAGAGACGTTGTGTATACTGCATGGTTTTAGAGGAAGGGTAATTGGGGTTAGATTACTGGGATAGGTGGAGTTCTGTGATCCTGTGACAGTTTGGGAACACTGCACATAGAGGACCCTCAGTGTGGCCAGACATGCTCATCAGCGTGGGTGTGAAATTCAAACGGACTGATCCAGGGCACGTTCAGGATTACACCATTCCCCCCTCCCTTTGTGCCCGTCCTAAGCACAATAGGCTGCCTGTGAAGGAACTGGAGTGAGCCATTAGTTGTGCTGAAGTGTTGATTCATAGTTGCTGTGGGAAAAGGAAGGATCCGTCAGGCTCGGATTACTCAGCTCACCTGGCTTACCATGGCCTATAGCAGCTCCCTCAGCAGGTCCCTAATGCTAGCATCAAAAACTCAGGAAAAGCAATGAGGTATGTGAGGAAAGTGGATGATGACTCAGAATGAGCTGAAAGCGATGCAGTCTCTAGAATCCGAGCACAGATTTTGAACAGAACACACATTTATTTCGTGTCAATAAATGTTACTGTACTGCAATCACAGTAGGTGGAAATTTGTAGTAAATACTAGGGGCGTTCAAGTCAAACCGAGACTTTTGTTTATGCAGAATAACAGAACATGGATTATGGGCAAAAGCCTTTATTTTTCTATATAATTGCAACACTTATCGCAGCGTTTCACTAGTGCTTGGATACCATCAAGATAGCCATGATCAGACTACTACGCTGGCCTCCATTAATGGCGCAAAAGTGGAAACCGCTTGGAGCAAGGTCAGTACTCAACAGGAATGTTGCAATAACTCCCAGCCACAGAGTACCTGTAATGTGCAAGTGGTGTCAACGAATGACTGTGTGTAGAGTTCCCACGAACAAATAAATATCTTCCGCAAGTTGGCGACAAGTTATTAGCATTTATTTTATTTTTTTTAGGGATTAGAGGTTACTGAACGCCTTGCTGAACGACTGCACTGGGCTCCGAGTCATCTCAGCCTGGTTTGTCATTCACAGATGTATGACCTTCTTTAGGATGTTTTCACAATTCAAATGTTTGACTGCAGTTAAGAGTACGATCACTGTACAGTGCTTGAAGTCTTCTGTAAATATAAATTCCTTCTGCAAAACGTTTAAGGGCTTTATTCACATGTCCCGGTTTTACTTTAACGCTCCTCATACTGAGAGAGATTGCAACATGGTATTGTCATACCACATGCAATATAATATAATATATAATAGAATAGAATAGATACACTAATCAACTGACTGGATATGCAGCAAATTTAATTATAAAATGTAAAAAAAAATACAAGCTTATTTTAATTATTTCCTTGTATGTTCTGTTATTAGTACTGTATATTCTGTAAAATGAGTTAGAGGTTTGCTGCAACACAAAGTGTGTTTAGCATACGGGCACAAACACAAAAATCTCATTCCCACATTGTCAAAAGGCATTTTTATGTGTGTTTGTTTTCTTATCTCAAACAAGCACACTTGTCAGTCTCATACTAGAGACAAGACACTAAAAATCAGGCCTCATAAATGAACAGTTTTAGAGGCCTGGTAGTGCTTTACTCGTGGGCTATAAATAAGACACTGCAGAAAAACACCAGGGAACAGGTAATGACTTGCTGCTTTTAAGTTTTGTTCAGGGCGGAAAGGCTAGAGGATTTATAAAGTCATGATCAGTTCCTAAAATTAATGTACTTGCTTTTTTTGTCCATCAAATATTGTTTGTTCCATCGTCTATACTGCTGTACAGTTGAGGGGCCCCAAAGGCACAAACCCACACACTCACAATCCTAAGTACAAGATATAGACAAACGCCAATCAGCCTGACTGCATGTCTTTGGACTGTGGGAGGAAACCAGAGTATCCATCAAGCACATGGAGAACCAAAAGGCTTCACACATGGACCAGATTCAAACTACAAGCCATGGTGGTGTGAGCCGACAATGCTGACCCCTGTGGCACTGTGCCACCTAGGTCATGTATTTAAACTTACAAAATGACCAAAATACACATCTCTATATAACTTGTACCTACAAATACCCAACATGCATCATTGCCCTGTGGGTGACCTGCTGTCAGGACATGCAGCGGCAAAAATGTAGCTTTTTAAACTACTGTTTAAAAATGAAGTTTGACCTCTTTTTGAGTTAAAATGCTACTGATAATATATTGATAGAAGTATATTGATCAAAGTATTTAAGCACTTGAGAGCAGCAATTAACCACATCAATCTCCCACGTGCATCTTTCTCGGGGTTGACGTCAGTCAGCATTAGGTTTAATTACGCAGTGGTGCTAACGGAGAGAAATGTGCTTTCAGTTCGGCTACATCACACAGCCCTGACACATTGCTCAATAGGGCCTTAAGGAACAATGCAGCCAGACCCATCGACCACCTTTCCCAGCCAGTCAGGGGTATCATTTAGCCAAGAGTGATAATTAGATGCAGAATTTACTGAAAACTGTCAATGGCCGTGTCAATAGAAGGACTCTCAGCATCCATCATTCTGCAAATCAATGCCAATTTTCGTCTATGAATTCAAGAAAATGATAGTGTTCAAAATAATGGCCAAAGGAGGAAACGTGAAACTCCTTGGGGAGGAATGAAATGACTCAATTTCGCCCCTCTTCGAGCCGTTGGACGACTGGCTCGCTCAATAGAAAAGGTCACAAAACGTTATGTGGGGAATATCTACCAAACAAGATGTAGAACATCACAGTGACATGACAGCAAGCTCAGGTTGGCCTAAGATACAGCATGCCTCTATATATATTTGTCCCGACAGATTCAAGGGCAGGGTCAGCAGGTGCTAGACTCAGCAGGAGCTGAAGGTCAACGACATGGCATAAACATTAAAAATGAATTGAACCGCGCATCAGACTGAGCAAATGACCACTAAGTGGGAGATGTGAGCAGTAATTGTCAGAGAGGTATAAAGATCAGTGAGTCTTTGCTTTCTGTAAGAAAATGAGAAGCGTTTAGCCAATAACAAGAGCCTAATGAAGATCCTTTTAACTGCAAGCGAGCTTCAATTGGAAAAACATTTGTCTTAAGAAAACTCTGATTAATGCATGATTTCTATGGTAGGCTTGCAGCTGATGAAATCTGCTACCATAATGTAATGATGTAGCTGAATGATAAAATGATGTGGTGGCAAAAACAGTGCCATATCCTATTAAAGTTATGTGTGAGCATTTTATAGATTCTGCAGTGTGTATAGGTTTTGGCAGTGAAAACGCAGTACTTCATTTTGCCTGACAGGCCATTTAATACCACATAATTACAAATCCCTCACAGGCCAATTACTTTCAACTTACAAACGTTTACAAAGACGTCCAAATGTAACCTAAACTTTATAGTCTGAGTAAGCTAAAGTCTGACCTCAATAACTGTCTCCCGTCACACGAGATACGCAGTACGATTACATCGTCCCCTAATGCAGCAGAAGATACAGTATTTGACCATTTCATGGGTTAGGCATCCGTATGATAATGCAAAGCGATGAAGGACGCACTGCCGCTGTATAAAGGGGAGAGGAGGTGGAAGTAGGTAGGTTTATGCTAAACTATCATAAGTGTCATGGTTCTTAATGACGTGACGAGCAGACAGGGTTCTTTATGGCCTCAGTCTAGACTGGGTTGTACCCTGTGACAGGCAGGTAAATGAGAGAAGGGGAGTATTCATCAGGGACTGGAAATCCGAGAGCAGTCATATTTAATCTTTCCGACTGCATCCTTGCCATCAGCTCTCTACTGACACTGGTAAAAGAAAATGATTTGTTCAGATCAATCACTGGCTCATCGGAGGCCAGCCGTAGCTGCTGCATGTTTAAAAGGCACCACTGACAGATACTCTCCCACCACCTGATTAAAGGCTTGCGATGTCTCCCTAACCTTTCGTTTGAGGGATGATTGTCGCTGAGTGACAAATACTTCTTAGTTGCAGTGCAAGGCAAGGATTTTGACATTCAGATTCACCAGGCGCACTCGGGAACAGATGTCACTATTGGCAAGGATGCTTGACAGCAACAGCCGGTACGGCGGAGCTCAAGGGGCCAGGAAACAAGCGCTTACCGGCCCCCTATGCTGACAAGACTCACAACAAGTGCGTGCTTTTACATCTCGGGGCCAACCCTTGCTTTTCCCGGGCTTGCAATTACCATCAAAGAACATCTGCTTGCTGTAGCCCTGTTTGCCCTGCACTCACCTTGACCTGTCTTTCATTTACACACTATGAACGAGGGAGCAGCAGTACGGGGAGGGTGCGAGTGGCGTGTCGTCTCTACTCGAGGCTGACACACGCGTGAACACATGTCCCCACCCACTGCTGGGTAAACGGAGCCCAGAGCTTAGTGCTGTGCCTAATGTTCTAATGTCATCTCTGCTGGCAGCCATGTAAAAGGGAAGTGGTGGTAACAGATAGGATATCAAAGTCAATACCCTGTTGTGCTAAGCTCATCCCACTGTCCTTCTGAGCTGCCAGCTCTCTGAAAGCCCAACAGAGCCATCAGACACTACCCATCAGGCAACTTGATACACAGCTAGCACGCGCAAGAAAGAGAACAAGAACGAGACATACAGTAGAGAGAAAGAGCTAGACTGGGCCAAGACATTCAACTCCTAGATGCAGCTGAGGAGAAAAAAGCTCTACTAGACAAGAATTAGGGTGAATGGTATCAGTTAACAGTTGTATGCTGACCTTATATGCCGTGTACTTCAAGTTATTCTTAAAGAGATTTGATCCGTGATACGCCACATCTGATTCCATACAACAACAGTAACTGAAGTATTTAACAGCTGACAGTTACTGAGATACAGATACAATAATGCAGGTAAAGTCTGTGATGTCATCAATCTGAGACTGCACGCTATGTAAAGTATGAAAGCATGGGAAAGAAAAAAAACACTTCCTGATTAAAATTTAATAAATTATCATGTTGATTTGTAGCAAAAAGTGGTGCTTCCAGGCTTCATCCAGGCCTAAAAAAGCTCTAAACACTGTGCATCAGTTAATACCTGTTAGTACCTGATTATAAATTCCTTACACATTTGCAAGCGTTTCTTGTAAACCATATTAGCACATATTGTCTGTGGGTAGTCCTAAATTAATGGCAGTTCCTGGGAGTTAAGTGCCTATAGTGCATGTCAGTTTCATTCCTCTTTAATACTGGCAGTCAATTAACACTTTCAGAGGAAATATAACACCTCAGAGATAAAAAAGCAAACTAGAACACAGGATATTTTGGCACTCGAATATATGAGACAACACTGATCAGTTCCACTTGGCTGGACTACTAAGCTAAAAAAAAAAAAAAAAAATTTTTTTTCCCCCTTAAACATTCAGCATATATGTAAAACATTCAGATGATCAGTGCACTCTTAAATAACATGTGCTCTGAACACGTAAACCTTTATACATCCAGATTAAAAGAAAATGACAAACTGGAAGTGATTCCTACAAATAAAAACCAAATGTTCATAATACAAATGGTTTGTCGTTATGATAATTTTTTTTTTTAATGATTCTGTAATTGTTAAAAAAATAAAATAAAAAAAAACATTTTGGGGGAACATGAGAATTGTCATGAGGTTGTGTAAACCTTTATCTGAAAGCTGCAGTGGAATACAGATCATGCTAGGTCTGCATTTGTTTGCAATTATCCCGTATTTTTTCCCTAAGTGAACACTTCAAGATTGCTCTTGTGCTTGTATGTATGTTGACTCTGACTGCAGTAGCCCTGCAGGAAGAGAGCTGCTCTTTGCGCTGTACTGTGACCTGTCACATACAGCTGCTGTTCAACATCTCCGGGGTTATTGTAAACTGTGACTTTCTTCACACAGAGGTGCTACTGACAAATCCTAAACAAGATCGAAACGCATTCAGTGTAAATGGCACATGAGCTAGGTTGATGGATGCAACCTGTACAGCCGCGCGGTATGTACAGTATCACAGGGACATGCATCCAATAACTGAGGCCAACGATCAAATCCATGCACAGGTGATTAAGATAGGGAACCGTTCCATTCTATAACAGCTAAGTATTTGTAATAGATCCAGGATAGAACTCAAACTTTTTGAAACCAGGGAGGTATTTACAAGATAAAACTTTCCGTAACTGAGGAAAATAAACCTAACACATGCTCCGAGATCATTATGCGGTGATTTATGCTTTCCTGTTATAAATATGTACACTGCGTGCTGTAAAAGGTTGGCATTAATGAGCTATGAATATCCCCGCTCAACAGTAAAACACATTCTTTGTTAACCACGACTGAATCATCATTAAGTTTAACAGGTTTTCCGAAGTGCATTAGCTTCAGTGGCAGCGCTGCATGGGGGAGCTGAAACCACTCACACCATGCTGGAGACAAGGTTGTTTAAGAGCATTTTTATGAAGCACACATGTACAAGAAACTTTTAGAAAGTAATCCTATCAAGAAAAAAAAATATTCCCATGGAACAAAACCAAACATTTGAAATAATGCTCAAAATGTTCCTGCAAAATACACACACAATCCTGGTATATAAGAGGCTAGTCATACTATCTTATCAATGTCAGTCAACATACCAGAAAGCCAGCAGCTTCTGTAATTTGCCCCCTGGCTGCTATCAGCCCAGTTTCAGTTCAAAAGCAGAAGCACGGCTTGCACATCACATCACCAAAAAAAAAAAAAAAACACCTTGGGTGATAAAGGCACTTATAACCCTACATATATTTATGGATACCATTAAAAACAAAGCCACTATAAAGAAAATAGCTGACTGTGGACTAAAAAGCCCGAAGGACCCAATTTCCTCCTGAAGCACCTGATGGACACTGTGACAAGCAGATTGCTTTCCAGCACCAATTTTTGGAGCATGTGAAAAATGGGGCTGCATGCAGGTATGTGGTCCAAGATGACTCATAAATCTTCCTTTATCTCCTCGCTGGTGTTAGCAGAAAAGGATGAGTTGCTTTTTTTTCCATCTCATTCACATGTCTATCTGTCTGTTATCCGTGCCCTTGAGCAAAGATTACTGATGCCCTCCCTTTGATATATGACACATCGCACAGTGCAGCTTTTCATCCAGTGAATTAACCCAGAAAAAAAAAATGCAAACCTGACTGACATCAGCTCGCAGGCTTTTTCACAATACTTTTGTGTTCATGAACCCCGCCCCCCACCCAAATGCACATCGTGTTCATATACAGTATATATACATGTATATATATACTGTATATATATATTTATTTATTTTCATTCCCAAGGAGTTTAATGCCAAATAGTTCTCTGCTTTATATAATTTGCTGTGTGTCATCATAGTGGACTGTGCATGTTGGCTGGGTTGGATGTATGTAGACGCGGCTGCATGGTGGCATAGTGGTTAACACTCTGACCTTGCACCTCCAGGGTCGAGGGTCTGTGTTTCTGGTGTTTGCATGTTCTCTCCGGGCTTCGTGGGTTTCCTCAGTGTAATCTGGTTTTCTTCCACAGTCAAAGACAAACAAAGACAAACAGATTAAGCTAAATGACTTTTGTCTGTAGTATGTGATTGTGTGCCATGACAGATTCGCACCCCGTACACTGTGTACCCAGCTTTGTACTCCAGGCCTCCTGCAAACTTGTACAGGATAGGCAGTATTAAAAATTAGTGCGTGAATGAGTATACAGATTCCAGCATTGTATAATCCTACATTGCATATTTACATCATAAAAGGAATAATATCTGTCACAAATAAAAAAATAACAATATTATATATTACACATAATTACCATAATCCTAAAATTACAAATATTTCTGCCAATAAACTCTGAAATTAAATCGGTCAAAACAGGACAATTATTTAGCGATCGATTGTACGGCGCTTTAACAATCGCTTCAATTAGACTCATTTCACAATGACTAACGACACTGACCACTTTCTTTTCATATAAAGAATGTATAAAATGATACATTAACCAATTACTGGAATGGCTCTGTACGCTGCATAAAAGAGAAATATTCTTTCTCCTTTAGAGCATGACTTCATTAACCTATTTCTGGTCCTTATTTATATTTAGAGGCTTAAATGAAACTAAACAAATCACATCTACTTTCAGATAACTATATGTGTATTTATTCGGGGTATAAGGCAATACAATGGTCTACAAATCATTATCAAAGTTAAAGGAGAAGTCATAAATAAAATATTATGCCACGAGGGAAGTGCAGCAACCCATTACCATAATGGAACCGCTCATGATCTATTTCATTAACATGCAGTCTTCAACCCAAATAAATGTATTCTTTGCCCTATGAGAGCGAATCCATTTACAAGACTGAAAATGTTAATATTCTTCATCATCAACTACAAGCGTGACGTATTTCAAAAAAAAAAAAAAAAGGGGGGGTTTAGAGGATAATTCTCAGTTTAGGGAATTCGGTTTAAAAGAATCCCAAGAGAACAAAATACAGAAGGATTTTGTTGAAAATATATACACAATCCATCCAATTAAGCATATTAGGCAAATTGTAACATCATCTGATTATATACACTGTAGTTTACCACTGAACATGTTCTATACTATATGTGGTTAAAACAAACAGATGCTGGCAAATCAGATAAGACAAGCAAGGGACAAAAAATTATATTATGACAGCTATATCTCAATCATAATAATAATATTACTGTGTCATAAGGCAAACCACTCTGCATAAACAGGAAATGTTAGATGATCCTTAATGACAATGAACGACATAAAACTGCTATTAAGTGTCATGACAGGTTGATGATTAAATCATTTGAATTGCACGGGGGTTCAAGAAAAGTAAACTGAATGAAAGTCTGCTGATGAGGAAAAGCAGGTGACCTGAACTTTTCCAGATGATTATTTGACAAGCCCTATTATATTAAACAGCCATTCTGTGATATCATATTTCTTCTATGACAGCACATTGGATAGCCTGCTGTGAAAGTTTGCAGACATAACCTTTTTGTCTGGCTGGGCCACCACTTTGCCCACATCAATTCGCCATCAGCGTCTGTACAACTGGCAACTCAACAACTTTATTACATTTGTTATATTGAGCTCCATCTGGCCAGGGTCATTTGCCTTTTTAATTTAGTTGTCTTCTGCTCTCTAATTTGTCTCGCATTTACAAATGGTGCCGACCGCTCCACAAAGCTGCACCCCGTCAGCTGTGGGAAATATATTTCCAAACAAATATGCCAGCAGTCAGCAGCCATAAATTTGCTGAGCGGCGGTTATTAATAGATAGTAACAGATGTTTACTGATTGTTGATTACCAGTCATGTTGACCAGAGAAATCTGTTCATAAATGGAATGGAATTTATTGTGCACCAGAACATGGCTCTCTCCTTGGCAGGACAGAGTGCGCTGCCAAGTCTCTGTGTAGTGAATCAGCAAGACAAAGTCGCCCGCCTTTTCCTCTGAGGTACAGCAGCATATGTTCCACTGTTGAGAATGGCGCACACATGCAGGGGACAGCACGCCATGGATTCATGGCACTGTTTAGGGCTTATTTGTGTCCTGTTCTCTCTGTGTGAGAGGAAACAACTGTTTGGCCACTGACACCTTGTACAGCAAAACAAACAGTCGCGGAGTTATGGCGTGCCACTCACTTGTCACTCAGCATCAACGTCTACAGCCAAGCTTGCAATTAATCTTTCAGTAAGTGGCATGGCAGGTTTGACTACAGAGAGGAATGTTTGCCAAAGGTTATCCTGTACCTAAGCTCTGCTGCGCAAGGACGTTATTATAGATGCTGCGAAAAGTGCAACATATGAAGTTCACCTGTTCCGTCACTCCATCATCCTACAGTGCTGCTTTGAGATGGAAATCATAGCTGTCACATACCCAGCTCATGTGATGACCTTAATCTCAAGTTCACTCCGACAGGTAATAAATAAGCACAGGAATATAAGAAACTCAGGCCAAGTTATATGAATGTGGTAAAATGATAGCATGCAGCAACCTTCAGCCAGCAATTTGATGTGTACACGCATAGAAGTTTAACAAGGTACACTCATTCTTTACAAAGTGAAAAAGTAGATGCCTGGTTGCAGGAAGGACAAATTCAAGAGAGGGGGGAGAGAAAAAAAAAGTCTAAAGAGCACAGCTGAATCCGACAGGCTCTAGAGAGCAATCATATCTGTGCACAAGTTTTATTTACAGCCCTAGCAAAGGCACAGAGAGCAACACACAACAACTTGCAAACACTGACAAGTTATAAAACTTTAAGTGAGCTGTAAATAGCTCTGTCATTCCATCTGCAGGGTTATATTTCCAGTACATGTTATCCGGCCAATGTGAAATCTTTATTCTTCCCAAAAAAGCATTGAGGGACACGAGATAAATTACAACTTGACAAGAGCATAAGACCAGTTAATCAAATAAACAAGTTTTGTTTCAAACTTAGTTTTTTTTTCTCTTCTTCTTCTTCTTCCCCGGGACGGGAGGTGGTGTACAGTATCACTTTGCTATCATTGTAAAGTTCATGTCAGGCTCTGGGAACAGCCTGTATCCTCTGATACATTTTTACAGTTACTTCACCTGCCTGATATCCTTCAGCCATTTCCTTCAGAAGCTGTCAAACACGCCAACTATAATATATAGCCCTTCCAATGAGAACAGCTGTAGCCATTCTCTGTGCTGCCTCTTGTACCTTGTCCTGCATGAAATAATACATCAAGATTAATTGATTTCCTGTCACTCTCAGAGAAAAGAAAATTAATTTTCATGTATCTTTTCCCCTAACCCAGCATATGAATTTTGTACATGGCAAGTAATTTAAGTTTTTTAATTATTCATGAGAGCAAAAAACATGATGAAGTGGGCTGCTGATCGCCTCGAGGCTGCAGTTCAGGCCTGCATCTGCACCCAGACAACAACAGCATATCGTAATGCTTGTATTAATAATATATGGATGAACATGCATCTCAGTTTAACTACAGCTATTTCTTCAAGTACGACCTGGGCGTACAGGGTCACTAGGCACGTTTGAATTATGGGACTGCTCGGGTTGGGTTGTGGACCAACATGTGCGCATGATGGTGACCATTTGGGAGAGAAAAATAATCACAGCAATCTGGTGTTAATCCCTCCATCGCTTTGTGCGAGTCCCATTGATCATCATATACCAAGACAATCTGTGGGTAATTATGCATGACATGGAAGGCTTTAATTAAACTAAACATGTTTTCCTGTAATCAATTTGCAAGTGTAGGATGCTAAAAATCGGTTCCTTCTTTCTACACATGTGTAACAGCATTTTGCACGGTACATTGGAAAAAGTGTGAGCCTCACCAAGAAACAAGCCCCGAAAACGACACAGCCTGCGAAGGGAAGAATGATTGAGAAGCTCTCAGGAGTGCTTAAGTAACCATACGCTATCCTCAATACCATCCGCCGCATAAGCGAGCAGTTTAAAAGAGCAAGGCCAAGTGGAGGATGCCATCTCCCCGCTGCCAGAGCCCTCAGAAAGCCTGTCAGCCCGGCCAGCCCGAGATTGATGTGCAAGCCACGGGTTGTTCCTCGGCATTACATGTGACATGACAACCATGATGAATGGGAGTCAATTATGTTCAGAAATAGGTTGTTGTTGTTTTTTTTTCTTTCTATTACGTTGCCACCAATCCCTGTTTGGGAGGAGGCCGTCTTAAGAAAATACACCACATGAAAACTTGTTCAAGCTCAGAGATGTAACCCGGCGCCTGCGTGCAGCCTGATGCCTGCGTGACAAAAAAGGGGGGAAAGACACACGGCAAACGCAGCTAAACAGCGAGAGGAACAAAGTCTTAAGAAATGTTTAAGTGATACACAAAGTGTAATAGAAAACAACTTTTGACCTCCAGCTTTTGTCGGGGCTTGTGGTTAGCGTGAAGCTAATTACAGAGTGTGAGGGCTGGATATTTTAATCTTCTTAATGTTGTGAATGTGGGACTAGTTAAATTGGTCTGTCTGGCAAAAGGCTCTAATTATTGTAAGAGAGTCTAATTAGCATTTAGTGGAACACCAAAACAACAACGTCAAAAAAAAAAAAAAAAAAAACGAACTAATTTCCCAATAAACAGTGCTCACAGTGTGCAATCAGGCCTCTTCGCAATACAATGAGAATTAATAGGATCATACTACAATGGTAAATCCTACAACTCCTGCTGAGAGCGTTAAATCATTTTTCGCTGTGCACAGACTGTTCCCATCGACAGCAATTCCCAGGAATCCTAATAAGTGTCTTCACTCCTTTATATCGCATTATGTGTCATTTCAAAATACTCTTCAGCAAATAATTAGGCAGATGACCCCAAGGATACGACTAAAGTGGTTCTATCGTGATTGGAATAAGCTTTTAAAAGAGTCTGTCATTTTAGAGTTTTGTTCATTTTTTTTTTCTTCATGAATTATGTGTAATAATAAAGTAGACTTGGGTCCACTTTTTGCATTGACTATGGATTTCAGCTTTGTGCTTGTATTGTGCAATGGCTAATACCAGTCTTCAGATACAGTGTTATACAATGCTTTATTTGTACTGCTTTTATCACTAGACACATATTTTTCCAAACCAGCTGTGCACAAATTTGTGTCTAGATCTAAGGTCATGATGTCATTATAGTGGAATGCCAAGTCTTCCAAAGAATCATTGAGAAACCTTAAGAGGCACCAGACCAGAAAGGCAACCTTTTATCATCTAGGCGATTAGAATGTGTGTATGTAATTTTAAAAACTGCATTATAATGGTTATGTACAGAGAAATTCCAATCCATGAATATGGAGTGTGTAAATATTTAGATATGGGTACAAAATGAATGTACAAGCATTTGGGTGGAAGCGCGTGTGTGCAAATCTCTTCTTTATCCAGGTGAGATTTGGGAGAATTATATGTACAGTGATTGAACTTTGGCATTAGGATTGATTGGCAAGTACATCCTCTAATTCATTGGATTCTCCAGCTTTATATTTCCTCCCAAACATGGCCACAGGTGGACTGGCTATGCCCGTAGGTGTGACTGAGTATATGAATATGTGTGTAAGGTGTGGGACTGGGGTTCCATGCATTTCCCAGAAACTTGTGCATAATTTTATTCTTCTCAAGAGCCTTAGCTAGTAATGAAAACCCAACTAAAAGCTTAAACTACACATTCATCTGCACTGTTTACCTGCCTTAAGTACTAGACTATACTAGAGACTTTAGGATTATTCAGAGTATATGGGGTATCCTTAAGGCGGATCCTTAAACCTTTTCGTTTCTTAAACATTTATCACACATCAATAATCAAAAAGCAACTGAAAAAAAATCAAATGTAATAGAGGCCAAAAAGTCTTGTGCCTTTCCACTAAAGAACTGGATGACTAAGGTTGACTGTCATAATCGTGTTATCTCTTTTGGATTGGGTTTGAAAATCCTTTATATTACACATAATGCAATGAGCCTGCTTTGTGAAACAAAAAAGGTTATTCATTGAGATGTTTTTATTTTTGCCTTACTCAGTCGTCAAGAAGAACCACAAGATGAAAATGAATGCAGTGTACAGACAGACAATGTGACTGCAAAAAGGTCAAGGATTACATCATACCCAGTAACACTCTTTCTGCCACGGAATAACTAGACATGTACAGATTAATGGGTGTGAGAGAAAATGTAGAGCTCATTTGCTCCTTCAACACATGGCATTTATTGCACTCTACTGATTATTTACTTACATTGTCATCTGGAGTTAATGTTCCCTGTCTTAGTAACAAAAACAGTTTAGAAAGGAAACTTCCACAAGTCAAACTCGGCAGTTTCCCAGACTCGTCTCTGCTATCTGTCTCTATTGAAACACTCTCTATTTATTTTGGAAAATTTAAACAACTGCTGTCATGTCCGCCCAGAGTTGGCATAGCGTGCATAGGCATATTCATCATCACAAAGAGAAAGGGAGTGGTATTAATGGATACATTTTTCAACCCATAGGAGGCAATCGGAATTTTAGAGAGGAAGGTGAAGCAAATATGCTTCATTTAAATACTCTGGGAAGGTTAATGCTTACATATGTTCTCTGTAAGCAACCAGCGAGAATGAGACTCCAGCAGCGTCCATGATAGTTCTGTTTCGAGATTGACGGTTTAAACAGTATGTTGGCTGCAAATCACCATAGGTTACAGAATTAAAATAAATACACGCTTTGACTTTGCTAAAGGATCCAGAAGAGACTAAACCACGCACTACCCTTTCTCCATGGTGAAGGCCTTGAGCACTCTAGTCACTTACTGCACAATATATATGGAGCAATGCAACTGAGGGCACTGGTGTGAATAATATTCACTTTTCTAGCAGAGCTGTAATCGTGGAGATTTATGATTCCCCACTCTATGGATGTCCTGGACTATCCAATAAAAGCCATTCCACCACAGAATCATGCAGTAGCCAAGGAGGAAAGAGGAAGATGGCAGCGGAGGGAGGAGGCACTGTACAGTAATGAAAAGAGTCCCGATGCACTCCCAACGCAGCATTTAATTACAATTACCCTATTGTAAATACACTATACACTACATTGTTATAGCAATGCAACAAATAGTTTACACTACTTTCAGCTAATTGGGGGATATTTTTGAATGAAGGCAAATACAAAAAATAAAATAAAAAATCTGAGCAATTATATAACTGCTGTCCATATCAGTTTCTATTCAAACATAACTATAATGTCATCAGATGCAGATCTGAAACCACTGCAGTAAACTACAAAAGAATATTGTTTTCCTCCGACGTCAGCTCGTCACAGACTCACACAGAACACATGGTAGCAACCAAATAAACTTTCACTTTGAATAATGTTTTTGTTAAAATGCAAAAATCCCTCCTTAATGTGGTCTAAATGCCAATTATATAACGATTACACCATGCAGTTTACATCATGACTGTCAGAGTCTATTAGTGTTCCTTTGCAAGGTAACCCATGAGCAAACTGTATACTCGGAAAGAATATGAGCTAGAAATCCTGTCATGTTCAACAGGCCACAACTGAAACTCTCTCATTCTCAATACTGCTTATCCTGTACAGGGTGACGAGAAGCCTGGAGCCTATCCCAGGGGTATGAGGCGGGGTACACCCGCAGGGCACAATCAAACAAACTCAGTCACACATTACAGGCAATTTGGAAAGGCCAATTAGTCTACGCTGCATGTCTTTGAACTTTGGGAGGAAACCGGAATACCGGGAGGACACAAAGCAAGCAAGAGGGGGAGAACATGCAAATTCCATGGACAAAGACCCGAAGATACAGCAAAACTAAACCCTCAACCCTGGAGAGGCAAAGATTACTGTGATATACCACCGTTATTCCATCATACCATCCAACAGAAAGTGTATAAATGTAAACCACATATCTGTTGAAATATCCCATCATATAACATCTATCTATCTATCTATCTATCTATCTATCTATCTATCTATCTATCTAACTATCTATCTATCTATATGTACTGTTTGTTTTTTGCAATATAAAACACTTTTGCTAAAGTAGGTTTGCGTTCTATCTTGGTCGAGTTTCTAAAGTGAGAAACAGGGGGGTTATTTTAATGGACATTAAAAGTTACAAGACCTCTCAGCATACTTCACTACGAGTCTGATTGCACTCAGGAGTCCTGTAAAATGTCAAAGAATTTCTCACGGACACTCTCCATACCCTCACACATCATAAACACACTCTGTCACCCTGAGATTCCGCATGTCCCTGAATAAACCATCCTGACATCCTCTTTGTCTCTCTCTCTCTCTCACTCTCCCTCTCTCTCTCTCTCTCTAATGTGGGAGGTATAGAGACGGCTTTGCATAATATGCAAGTGTGTGTGTGTGTCTGTGTGTGTGTGTGTGTGTGTGTGTGTGTGTGTGTGTGTGTGTGTGTGTGTGTGTGTGTGTGTGTGTGTGTGAGAGTGTGTGAGTGTGTGTGAGAGAGAGAGAGAGAGAGAGAGATAGAGTGCATCCTGCTTTTATCAGCCCCACTTTTTGTCATAAATCAAAAGGATATAGTCTGACAAACAATCCAATATCCAAGGTTAAGAAAACATGCAGAAAATAAATCACCTGAGTGTCATGCTCAATTTTTATAACAGCATTAAGCTGCAATAACCATAACAAGGGCTAAATTGATATAAGAGCACGAGTGCGCTCCTGGCAGAGGCACGTACTTCTGTAGAGGGTTCGTGAAAGTATCTGATGCAGCTCAGACCTTAAACATATCCTATTCTCCTAATGTTTCACTGCTGCCACTATATTTTATGTCGTTTGTTACTCTTGTGTGACGTGGATCATTCTCCCAGTAACAGTCTCTGGTGCAATCTGTGTGTAAACCATATTGTGTACCAGCAAGAGTTTCATTTGAACTAAATCATTTAAACTACCAAACACTTGCGCCTCTGATTTGGAACAAATGCTGTCTGGGACTTTTGCCGCTCTGGGACTAAGGGACTTCTGAACTCATTTAGTTGGATCTGACCAATACAGTAATGTTTCTGAGGTCTAACATACTGTACATACTAAATACTGACTGTTAATGTTTAAACTATGTATCAACACAATAACATGCCCACTTATCTTTTATGCATAAACCTGCACCGTCCACGAGCCTGTCACAAATTCTCCAGCTGTTTGTGAAGATGGGACATTTTCAGTTTTTATGCAAACCCGGGAATGTGGCATGAGGATCATATCCAAAGTTAGCTAAACTGCAAGTAAAAAGCTTCATTTCAATAGAACTTGAAAAGAGTAAAGAGGTATTTATGGTATTACTAAATTAGCAAGTCATATAATTAGCCAATTATTTATCAAATCAAACATCTCCAAACAAACATCTCATTTAATGTCACGTTTACAATCACCAGATTTATTGATTACATGTGTGGACTAAAGTCCCGTTCACGTATATAAACACATTAGGTCTAGGCTATATGTTAACTGTTATTGCTAATGCTAATCCTAATGCTAGCACATGATAACATAAACCAGAAGTGTGACACATCAGGTTACACAGCAAAAGAACAACAGTTTCAAGTGAACAATTAATTACAATTAATCACATAAACATAAAAAACTCTGTCCACTGTAACCACTGTAAATCTATCTGTAACCAGTATCCTGGCATGTTTGTTTGTGTGTTCCAGCACATGTCTTTCTACTGTATGAAGATATTTTCGATTAAATCTTAAAGCATCCGTTGTATATGAAGGAGTAAGAATAATGCAAAGCATGGAGACGGACTAAAACCACTTACAATAACAAAACCGCAACATAAATGCGGTTTTGTTATTGTACAAAACCAGATTTTTGTTATTGTACAAAAACAGATTTATAGTTTTGGAACAGAGAACACAGTGTAAGAAAGAAGCACGTCCTTGTAGATATTTTGAGCTCTACTGCTTTAACTTTTACTTCACATGAACATTCTAGCCAAACTTAATGTACACAGGATGTTCAAGTTAAACTGGGACTTTTGAAATTTACAAAAGATGTCAAATGCCGTACAGTGATGAGACTCTTCACGGCATTAAAACATTTAAACGGTGCAAACTTTTTAAAGAAAACTATATGTCTGAGAATGTCAATTGGTGACTTAGGGCCCAGGAAGAAATGCATCCTTCTGTGGGAACCGGACACATAATCATTCACCAACACCACTTGCACATTATAGGAACTCAGCTGCAAGTTATTGCCACATCCCAGTTCAGTCCTGACCCTGCTTCAAGATATTTCCACATCTTTGGGCTAGTAAAGGAGTTCCTGGGAGGCCAGCGTCTTAGACAGGAAGCCGTCAGTCTGGTCATTTCTACCTTGATGGTATCCAAGCACTAGTGAGACGTTGGGACAAGTGCATTAGTGTAGCAGGGGATTATATAGAGAAATAAATGGAGTTTCTACTCTCATAATTGCGTTCTGTTATTCTATACAATCAAAAGTCCCGGTTTGACTTAAACGTCTCTCTAAGGAATAAGCTAACAAGCAATCAATTAAACAAATTAAAATCACAAAAAACTTCAAATATGTAATTTAAGAAGAAATTTAAAATAAAACAAATCCTTTGCAAAAAGTCATCTTGCATTATAACACAGAATGAAATAATTCATAACTACAATACTATACCATTCACACTGTATGTAAATACACTGATTAACCCAATTTCAAAGTCTGACAAGCTTCTCTAATACTCAGCCATAAAAATGACACACACACAGACACACACACACTCATACTCACACACAGAGGGGGAAAAAAAAACAAAAGCGGCATCAGGCCAGCTTGTTTCTCACCCTGAACAGGCATGAGCATTTATAACCTTAAAAATGACTTCTGGGTAGCAGGTATCCAATTATTCGTTACCCAGGAAGCTGTGCTAAATGGAGAGGCTCGATGATTTACTTGCAACCTCTCCTTTTATTAAAACACTTTGTCTTATTGTTTTATTGATTTACAATCTGTCCTACTTTTTTGGCATCTGAAAACAATCAAGCAGCAGAGCAGCAGAATGTTTGGACATTAATCGTTAAAAGACAGTGTTTTATTCCTGGCCAGGGGTTTGCCTCACCAGCTGCTATGCATTCTGGTAAAAGGGAATGATTTATGGCCTTGTCGCCAAAACGATGAGGCAGACTCATTAACATATCGACAGCACCCAAGATGGATCATCAGCATTGATTATTTCATGGCCTGTTGATGCCCATTTGTTAAAAAGACTGGAGAAAAGCAGGAGGGGGAAAAAAGAGAGAGAAAAAAAGAAGGTGTAGGAGGCAGGAGAAAGAGAGCAAGCTAAACAGACTGCTGAGGGTTTTAAAAGTGGATCATGAGCACATTACCTCACAAAGACAGATGTTCTAACCCGACACCTCGCCATGCTGTAACATACAGGCATCAGTGACAGACAGATATTCATCACTCTGTAGTGCTTCACAGATCCATAAAGAAAAATAAAAGATCTCAGTTGGAGTGTCATGTGAAAGTCCTTCTTTGATTTCGTAATAATATAGTTCAAAGATGACAATAAAACATCAAATCTATTCTACCTAAATGGGTTGTGTGTGGTGAGAGATGACCAATAACAAGACAAGACCAATTTTACCTGCAAACATTAATGCATTTATTTGCCTTATATTAGATAAAAATACAAAAATGTTTTAACAGCTTGCAACAGCTTTTCATAGCCACCTACAAGTCCATCTATTATTGTTTAACAAATTTTCACCCGCTCTTACCAAATTCTTCTAGACGTAAATTATTTTTTTTTTGGCCCATCTTGTATGTTTCTGGGCAGTTTTTCAGGCAGGGGACTGTGAGGGTCATTTCAAAAGCTTCGGCTTGTGTTTCTTGAAGTAGGTCATGGCAGATTTTGAGGAATGTTTTGGATGATTGACCTGTTGTAGAAGCCAATCTCCTTTCAGCTCCAGTTTATTGTCACATTTGCTCCCAGATTTTTGTTTTCTGATATTTGCTGAAACCCATTCCGCCATTAACTTGTTTAGTGTTTATTGGGCCACTGGCTGCCACCCAACTCCATAACACAACAGACTTAGCCTCATGCCTGACAATTGGCAAGGTTTTCTGTTCATCAGATTCTGATCATTTTTTTTCTTCAAACATATTTTTGATGATTTGAGCCAAATAGGTCCATATTTATCTCATAAGTTCATAACAGTAGTTTCCAAAATGCCTCTGGCTTAGCTACGTGGGGTTTTGCATGCATCAGATGTTCACTTTTGTGAAGAGGTCGTAGATGAGGTTTCCTTCTGATGACTCTTCCACGCAGGTCATGTTTGTTGCAAGCAGTGCTGCACAGTAGAATGGTGCACCACCACTTCCTTGTCAGTTAAAGGTTCTGTCTGAACATTTTCTTGGTCTTTTGGATCATGCTATCCATATTTTGCCCTTACCTGCCAAAACTTAAAGACATTTAGGACAGTGGAAATTGTGAACCTGGGGCACCTTGATAGGCATCATCTTCCTTTCTCCGCAGGAATCGATAAGCTTCATTTTTAAGATGATCGGTCAGCTACTTAAAAACAGCACATAGTTGTTGGGTTTGACAAGTCCATGAATTTATTACACTTTGAGACAATTCTTGACCTGAGTAATAAGCCCTAATGAGTCAATTAATTAACTAATAATATTTAGGGACTTAAAGTGTAAAACCATTTCAGTTTATAGAATATATGTAAATAAAACAATGTAAATGTATGTAAATAATACTGTTACTGGGTATTTTGCCAGATTTCACAGCTAATCACACACAAGAATGACTTGCTTCCTCCATCCCATCACTCATTTTTCATCTGCTCACTGCCCCTATCAAACTGCCTTGTCAAGGTCAACTCAAGGAAATGATCACACATGTATGCACATACTCATATACACACACACCCACACAATTTATCAAACAGAACTGTTTAAGACTCAGGCTGAGATAAATCCTCTAGCTCCTACCGCTGGAGTGACATTAAGGTGTGATGGGAAGCTAGTATGCTGATTTCTCCTTCATGACAATGATAGAGTTCCCAGAGTGACACTTGGATAATTGATAGGCCAATCAGTCATTATTGAAAAGCAGGCACCACACTACACCTCCTGATTGTCATTCCTTTGCCCGGCTGTCACGGTGTCTGGGAGCAGTAGTAACCTTGCCGTGAGAGAGTGTCACACACCCTTCTAAATCACGGGCCGACAAGCACTTGACGCATATTGACCGTCTAATCTTTAACGAGGAGCCAGAGAGCAACGGTGGGCTTTTTTAAGATCACCTTACATTTGTATCAATATTCCATCAGCCACATGCCGGATTGTCTTACTGTTCATTGTTTGAGACGAATTCTTCGATAGATGTCTGCTTCTGTCAGCGAGCAGAATAAAGTGGTGCTCCAGCTAAGTTCTTTGCTTCTGATTAAGTCGATGGAGGGTGCAAGGAGAAGTAGGTGAAAAAGGCTGCTGGCCTCTAAATGTCCTTGCTGGAGAGTGTGAGGCAGTGTGGGGGGGGGGGGGGGGGGTGGGGTGTGCGCGGGTGCGAGACAGAGGTCTGCCCTGCCCCTTGTACAGTATGGACGGGGACTTTAAATTGCTTCCGTCAGTGGTGCTGAGTAATGAGTGTGATTCTAATCGGAGTTCCTGAGGCCAGCAGCATTAGTCTTCATCTCCGAAGGGCCCTCTCTGCCACCCGTGACATCTAATGTAGAGCAGGTCCACCCGTAATGAGAATCCATTCTGCAGCCAAGCCACTGCCTACCCTCTACCCCATATCACACCGGAAGCCTTCGGTAGGGACAACAAGGTTACCGGCCCCCCATCCTTGCCGCTAGCAGGCCATGCATATTCAAGGGTCAGAAAATTTCTGGAGCTTCCTACTGCAATACAACCACACAGAGACTAAAACCAATAGTCGAGTGAATTGAACGGCAATTAGACTAAACCATAGCTGTAGTGCCAGGTTCAGGCTCAGTTATGTCAAAGTTTGTATTAGAGAAAACAAATGATAGTTTTTAAGAGAAATCTGATATCAGTTCAGCATAAGATACCATTTCTTCATCTTTAAAAGAAAAAAAAAATCCTATGTGATCAGTTTATATATATATATATATATATATATATATATATATATATATATATATATATAATATATATATATATATATATATATATCCTCAAAGGCACTCACATTTAAAAAACAAATCTAACATGGACTCGCACACAGCCCGAGAACAATGCTCTGAGAGATTATGCAGCGGCCAAACCTGCACAGATGCAAAGAATCCTGAGCGAGCTATAGTAGCAGGGAGTAAATTGCAATGGGGCTTTGCGTTGCTGAATACTTTAGCAGGCCATTTCTCTCTGTCTGTCCCTGTTTGCCTGTGTTAAACTCCCCTTTTGGCCTCATCCATTCTCTCATCCACTTCCTGGCTTTGTGCATCAATCAATCTGCGCACTTTGTCAGCACCAACTTCATCCCAGATCCCGCAATCAACCCAGAAAGAGAGTTCACGAGTACAGACAGGCGAGCCACAGAGACTCCCATTTGCATGTGCGGGTCCCCTTCACCCTTCTCCGCCGAGCAGCAAGGCAACCTGGGAACTTGGGAACCTGGGACCTGTCTCCTTCTACTGCCTAGGCGGTCGCTCCTCTGTCCTCTATCTACCTCATACGCACACCCTAATACAGGCAGACACACACATCTTCTCTGACTCAAACATATAGACATGAACAGACAAAGACAGATGGGGAGCAAGGGAGGGAAGAAAGACAAGCAGTGAACGAGAGAGCGAGAAAGAAAGTGAGAGGCAGAAAGTAAAAAGAAGGGTGAGAAAAATGGAGGGTGGCATTTGGAGAGAGGGGGAGGGAGTGATGTTTACTGGATTTTCTGAAACAATTGGTGCTCAGGTCAGGCTGCGGCTCAATTTGTCTTTTCTTGCCCGCACATCAATAGAAATCACAGGGTGAAAATGTATCGCTAATTAAGGGCTCATCAGGCTCACGTCAGCTGTGCTTTAGACGGAGGGAAGAGGAACTCTGAGGGGACTTTTACTGCTCTGCACAAGCTACTGGTGAGAAACACTGCTGAACAGCTCGTTCTTGAGCACTGCTTACACACAAAATTAAACACAGCAGTAAAACTAACCATTATTTATCGCAAATAGGTTTAAGAACGTGATTACAAATGTATTGTAATGATCTCTTATCTACGGCACATCTTTCAATAAATAATTTCAATTTCAATAAGTTACCCTTTGCATGATTCTGGAAATCACTGTACTAATACAAGTTATTTAATTCCATAGACAGGAGTGTTCAAAAACTTGAGACAACATTGAAATCAGAGATTATTTTATTTAGAAAATTTTATAATTTGAAAAAAAAGGGAAATGTTTAACAATCATTTGATTGAAACACATTTCCAGACATCAGTAACACGGGTCATCAGGTTCGTGGAGTCCATGCCAGCTCGAGTACGTACTTAAATTAGAGCAAAAGTTAGCCGTACAGCCTGCTTAGAAATTCTTGCAAATATTTCCATGATTCACCTTTTTTGTTCAAGTTGCAGCTGATAATATAACGAGTAATTAAAGTGTGTTTTTTAAAATAAGTAAAGAATTAAGAATGTTCACTACTGGTTTCAGATAGATCTTTGGAACTTTAAATAAAGATATATCAGGAATTAGACTTCTATTCTAATGTTTACAGTTCAAATAGAAATGACTTTAATGAAAATCATCTCGCTGTAACCTGAGTGACTTCTGCATTTTTCATTCAAAAATAACTTTGCAAACAGGAAAGGATATAATTATGGAGGCAAAACAGTGAGCAGGATTTTGAGCCTTGTTTAAAATGAAGGAAAAAACAAATCCAGTCTGCGCGTCGTTCTGAGCCTGTTTGCAGCCGACACCGCTAATTAGACAGCAACAAAATGTTATTAATAGGCCGGACATTACAGAATGAGCGTGTTATAAATGGGTCCTGTCAAACTCACATTCAGCCACCAAATGAGTATTCTCAGTTCACTGCCTGCATCTGAGCACTCCCCCATCCCTGCCGGATAACTAATGATTACTATTAACCATACTGTTACTGAAGACGGCCAAGAAATCCACAAACAAAAAATAAAGAAATAAAAGTCTCACTCTAAGGGGGGGGGACTGGTGCAAAACTAAATTCATCCAACAAAACAGCTTAAGCCTCCTGTGGTGACAAAAAACAGACAGTTTGGCTCCAGCAGTGCTATGTGAGAGGATCTTGTTTTCTACATAATTAACACTTATTTGTGACTTAAAAAATGAAATTCTATTATAATTATCAGCATCCAGCAGCATTAATGCAGCCATTACATGCTTGCTGTTGGCGCTGCGGTGCCAGGAGCAGTGTAATTCACAGATTACCGCCCCTTCAAGGCTTTCAGATGAGCCGGGTTTAAGTGACAAACCGCCCCAGCTCAGCCTTTTATTAGAACACAAAACAAATTCCTCATATTAATTAACTCTCATCTCCCAGCACACATCTCGTGGCCCCTCTCTGATATATTGCCTAAGTATTTGCTCTGATGCCTCACTCAGGCCTGTTCTCAAATAAAAGGCCCACTAATAAATGGGAGTCCTATTTACCCAGTCAGTTCCACTTTAGCAAATCCCTTAGCCCTGGAAAGTGGTTAAGTCTGCTCAGGAGAAATGTAAATACATAAGGACAGGAGGAGACAAGTCACTCTCTTTCAGAGGCAAGGCCCTATTAGGCCATATTTCCACATCTCGATTTCAACCGCTTCATCAGGACTGAGAGGAGCGTCGTGCCCAGGAGGTGGAGGTGCTGCTTTTATAGGCTCCGATTGGATTACATCGAGCCACTAACCAAATGCAACTGGCTTAGCATGAAATATTAAGCTGACAGAATGGGTTTGTTGCTGCGTCTCTGACAGTGGTGAGGGCATGATATTTCATAGAGCTCCCTCTCCCGCTGTCTAAACAGCAGATCCGAGACTGACACTAATGCAGCAGGCGCAGGTTGTGGTGAGGATCGTTTGGAAGATACGACAGAAAACCAGCTCCATTTTGCTCCTCTCAGGTCTAAGTGTCAAAGCGTCCATGGCACGGATCAGATATCCATATCCATTCTTTCATATAAACAGAGACATGCCGATGATTCGATATAATTGTGCAGGCTCATAAACCTTTAAAAAGTGCACGGTTGCAATTGTCGGGATACAATAACAATCAGCTGGCATCCTGCAACTCAACTCGGGAACAAATATCAATCCAATACAGGCTGACAGCTCGACTGTTAAGATCGCGTGTTCCGACAAAATGGGCAAAACCCGACGAAATAAAACAAAAAGGAAAACCGATCAATTCAAACCTCATGTAGTGTGAAGAGCAAATATGAAGAAAGGCATCAAAATAATGAAAGATTGTTTATGTATTCTGGCATGAAATGGGCTGGGTGTTAGGAGGGAGCGGCGCGTGAGAGAAGGATGGACAGCACTGACAGCAGCGTATTCATCCTGCACGCCACAGCAGACGGCCCGCTAGTAGCGCTCGACAGAGCAATAAATCAAGGGCTCTCCATGCTGTACCTACAGCTTATTACATCCACCATGACAAATAAATAATAATCCCTGTCACGACAGGCCTTTGCTCAAGGATTGAGCCAGAAACCCTTTTGCTCATCACTCCTGATCTTAAGTGAAAACACTAGAACAAGGGAATTGAAGGCCATGCTTTACTGAGCTTATGAAACTTGCTGAAGAGAAAAAAAAAAGGTTGACAGGAGAGAATGGAGTGTATGGAAAGAGAGAAAGAGAAAATGACACTGTCCAAGCCAGAGCAGTCAGTGTGAAAAGGAAATGACCCTGGCTGAGCTAGCTAGCTAGCCAAACACAGTGTGTGTGTGTCTGTGTGGGACACACAGACAGAGAGAGAGAGAGAGAGAGAGAGAGAGAGAGAGAAGGAGAGAGACAGAGAGAGAGAGAGAGACAGAGAGAGAGAGAGAGAGAGAGAGAGAGAGAGAGAGAGAGAAAACGAGCACTCCACAACCACTGTAGCCTATTCAACTGAATAGCACCCACGGGGATGGAGCTAAATCAAAAAGATTTCCACACTAAACATAAACAGTAAAGCGAGAGCAAAACTTCATGCCCATTTTAGGAGCCTATCAGGTCTACAAAGTCCACCAAAGTGACTGGAGTTCCTAATAAAAACCATGTCAGTCCAAAAGCAACACCACATCTGATACCACACACTACATGAATGCACAAAATAAACAGTTACGTGACTAAAAATGCTGACTGTGATACACTATCAATTTGCCAATAAAGCAGCACACGTTCTGTGCAAGATCTTCCATTAACTCAAGCCTCAAAAACACACGCCACTGCTGAAATCTATCTTCTACCTAACTGATCTGAATGTCGGGTAAGGAATAAAACAAAATTAGATTTCAAATATCTATAATTCCTGACAGTGTGGTGTGAAACAGTCAGTCCTTGAAAGTTTTATTCATCGTCTTATACCGCAGGACTTGCCTATGAGGACATGTTATTGTGTCACTTACTATAATAGCTAAAAACAATCAATCAACATTCTGCAGCCTATTTTTGTCTCTCTCGTTAGGCTAATAAGAAACCCAGCACGCCGAAGCACTGACTCTGGAGACACCTTCCAAAACTGATAAACAAACAAGTCCTCACTCCACCATATCAGTGACTACACACAAGTAATGTAGTATAAGAGGAATAAAACATTACAGGGCTTGTTTCCCATCACAATATAAGCAATACTTATTTTTTCTGATTATGTTTATTCCTTACCTGACATGCAAGAAATAAAAAAGGCACCTGGACGTTTTATGATCAACTCAACACGCCAACATTTATTTCACATCAGGTTTATGAATATTATTCATTTCCTTCAAGATGTTGTATCGTTGGTTAATCTAAGATGATTCCAGAAACAAACAGCTAAGAATCTTGAAATACACTTTCTCGATTGTTAACAGAAATGCAGCAGGCCCTCTGTATCTGTATCAACATCTAAAGTTTAATCAAACCTTTACAAGAGCTCAGGCCCTAATGAGAATGTACCATGTATAGATTCTTGCTGATAATACCTTGATGTTAATAGTAATTATTATTTTATAATGAATATATATTTTTTATTTCAATATATTTTCAAAATATATTTGATTAACACCAGTTCCATGGCACTTTTTTAAAGGAAAAGAAAATGATGCTGCTTGCAAGGGTATTCAACCATTTTATGCTATTATAATGAGGTGCATAATAATAATAATAATAATAATAATAATAATAATGGTTCAGAATGATAAATCACAGATTATAATAAAATATCAAGAATATTAAGAAGCATTATCAAGCAAGTTAATATTACAGTGCATCGGGACTGTGAAAGCAGATTAACATTAAATCAGAACCGATCTACGCATATGCCAGCTATCACTTACTCACATTTTCATTTACGTGTGCTTTTAATCTGTTAAACCGTCATCTGTGTAATTTCTATCTCCCATACATCAGCCAACTGAACCCGGAGCTGCAGTTGAAAACTTTCAACGGCTCTAACCTGAACCATTCAATAACTACTTCCTCTTCTCCATTTCTTCCCACCGTAATGTAAACTATGCTGCCATCTACTATATCAGAGTGAAACGTGACATCAAGAATACTGGACATTAAACCATTAGCTAAACCTAGAATGGTTGGCTGCTCAAGCACCCCTAAAAAGCGTCTAAAATAGCCCATATCTGAGCCATATCACAGCTCCTCAGCATCTTAGATATTTTTTTATTGCCATTATAACCTAAACAATATAGTATAAGAACTACAATATTTACATAGCTCTTACATTGTATTAGTTATTACAATTAATGTAGAGAGGTGCACAGGACAAGTGTGTAGATTATATAGAAATACTGTGTCATTTTATATCAGGGAGCATCTGTGGATTTTGGTATCGGTGGGGAATCCTGGATCCAAGCCCCCTTAATCGTACAGCTTAATTTAAAATGAGTGTAAAACATCAAAAGAGTCATAAACTGCTTGATCTGAACCTTCTTAAATGTGTCTGCGCCGTTTGAAGATCCAGGCCTGAATCATTATTGAATTCATCTATGCCTATGAATAATTTATTAACAGCTAAACCTAAAAATAAATAAATGAATAAATAAATAACAACATGAGTGTCTACATAGAAACAATAATTTACTAGAACAAGTCCATTAATATAATACTTTGCTATTTAGAGCCATGCTATTAAAGTTCGATGATCCTGGAAAGTGGCTGGGACGGGATACGAGCTGTGTGTGTTTTAAACAAGTTTAAAACAGCCCATTTCTTACCCACATCCCCTTACCAAGTCTAATAATCAGGTGAAGGGTCGAACACGGGCCAGCTGAACTCAAACCACGCTATTGGCTCTACAATTGAGTCGGTTCCACCTTCTGTTTGAAATGAAAAGCCACGCCCCACAATATCTCCATGTTTAATTCAGTCTTCTAAAGTACAGCACTGCACAGTGACATTTTCTATATGACTGAAAGTGCTACAAGGGAAATAAAGCGCTGATTAAATACAGGACTCTCAAAGGTTAGGGGATGGTAAATGGAGCTTCCATCTTGCTACTAATAGAAGGGAAGCTGCTCGACAGGAGGAGATGCTGATCAGGACGGCTGCATGGATCCTTCAGTCCCTGCACGGGTATTAATCACAGAATCACTAAGGCATGCTTAATTGCGAGTTGTACATCACAGTGAAATTCAGGCACGAAGAAGCAGGAAGCTCATTATTCCCACGTTTAGATGTGGGATGCTTTGCGTTTGATCCCTTCTGTACACTCGGGATCGAGCTCAGTCTGACAGGGAAGAATTGATGATGCCGTAACCCGCTAATTAATATGACGATTACTGTTACACTGAGTCTTATTAGAACGTTAGCGGTTGTAAAATCTCCGTTAACATCCGGAAACAACAATCTTGCCATGTTAGTTAGTTCTACAGTTCGCTCAAAATAATCTTTTTGTCCTTGTGTAAATAGCTTTTACATATTGTTATATAAGTTTTACTAAAATATTTTTGTTAGCATATTTAATTTTATGTAAAGAAGTTAACATGAATTTATCATTATTTATTTTCGTTCATCTTACATATTTTACATGAGTAGAACTCCTGCCCATAATTTAAATGTGTTCATACATGAATCAGTCTTTTTTTTCAGTGTTGTTTTTTTACACCGCTTTAGTGTACAGTGATTAAAGCGGCATAGATTTAAAAGTAGATGGACTTGCTGTGTATTTCCTCAAATCAATTGATATGTTGTCAGAATACAGTGTGTACTGTGATAGCAAAAGTATTGAGACAAAATTACATTTTAAAATTTTTATGTTGTTCTCAAAAATGTAAAACAATGACAATCAAGATAATAAGAATGATCTGTTGTTTTATGCTATGAAATTGCTGTACAAAATCCAGTATGTAGTAAGAAGTCTTATTCTTCAAAACCTACCGGACCCAGCTGCGCATGGAGTCAAAAAGAAGTCTGCAGAACTCTGGGGTCACTCGATTAATCCATGCCAGTTGATTGCTTCCTTAAGATCATGTACAGAAATTTGCCACAAAAATTCACAATTCACTCCAAATTTTTGTGCAGAAGTGGCACTTTTTTGTATCTTTTGTGCAGAAGTGGCATTTTTGTACCTCTACCACCACTGTTGAGGTAAACAGCGAAAAACTGATACACCTAACTTAAAAACATTCGATTCTCATTTTTAAATATCTATAAATTATAGATATAGATACAGAAGTATAGTCGTAATGCTCACGGTGCATGTTATTCAGGCCTGAAAAATGTTTCAACAACAAAAAGAAAATAAGTAAATAAAAGCCAAAAACTGCCGCTTGTGGCATCTTCCTGACCCCAGTTTCTTGGCCTTGTGTCCTTTCCTATGAGTAAGCGTGAAAATATTTGTACTGCTGCCAGAGACTTAGCCATGGCAGCATGTGGTCAAGATTTCCATGCCTGTGTAAAACAGATATCATGCCTGAAGACTGACCGATTCCAGAGTAGCACAGCACCTGAGGCCTTGAAACGTTTGACCTCTGGAGGGCAGCCACTGGGCCTGAACATATGAGAAGAGAGGTTTATACACTGTCCATAGTCATCCGCATACACACTCACACACTTTCTTACAACTACTCTCACACACACAGAGCAAATGTGCGAAAAATGACCACGAAGGAGTCAAAGTGCACTGAGAGTTCACCAGGCAGGAGGGGGTTATGGGTGAGAGAAAGGTGAAATAAAGTCAACAGAGAAGAAAAAGAAGAAAGACAGAACTTCCTTCACCTTTCGTTTCACTGCATTAGAGGAGATGTAAGCAAGCAGGAGGATGATTTAGCTGCTGGATTGAGCTGAATATCCACCTAGTCCATGGCAGACGACATTAATTTGTATGTGTTGGAGTTTTGAGATGACATGATGTGTGAGAGCGTGCGTGTATGTGTGTGCATGTATGTGTGTGTGTGTTTGGTGGGGGGTATGGTAAGGAGAGACGCACAGGGACACACTGAAGAAGGTCAACCTCAGTACAGGGGAGTGGCTGGCCACATCAATCATCTCAATTTAGGCAGTTTTATTAGTATGCAACCGCAATCTTCCTGCTGTAGGTCAAACAACAGAGCCGCGCCACTGTGTTAAGCCGCATGCAGTCCGAGAAAAAAAAAAAACAGACGCCTAATCAAGACGGGTTTTTCTGTAGCACTAACAAGGAACAAAAGCTCAACTAGTGAGAGTTTCTGCATCCTTTACCTGAATAAGCTGGTAGACTAAGGCAAAGCTAGGAGTATTCGGAGCACAGAATGAAAGAAAGCAGAATCATTTAATGTCGATGCTAACATCTGACGTCTCGCAGACGTGCCAAGAGATAGATATAGACAACAGACTTGGACACAGTCACCATGTCAGAGCTGCAGGTTGTAGTTCATTAAATACAGCCTGAAAAGTATAAAAAGGGAACTAAATGTTCTCCTGCAGAGCACATAATGCAATTTTAGTGAAAAAAAAAAAAACATTAACTAAATTCATGCCAGGTCCATATTCATCTCTGAACTCCAAAATGATGCTTATCATCTCTCTAAAATTATGCACTCAGTGCCCCTGTCAGGCCCATAGGCTGGAAGAATGAAGAATGCAGCAGTATTGAGTTGCTGGCACACACAGACTGTTTCTAAATGCACATTTTTTCCAGGTCAGGAACTATGGAGAATGAAACGCACTCAAACCGGCTTAATTCAGTAGATGCAGGTATGTAGTCGGAAAATGTAGACGCCAAGGTCCTCAATTTAGGCATTAAACATTGACTATGTGTATAAAAACAAGCCAAAAGACACATTCAGAACAGTTAATCTAAAAGTATTAGACCCGTAACCAGCCAAAGCCAAGGCCAAAGCAGGCCCGCATGCTTCTTGAAACTACACACCGTGAATACACTTACAACTTCATACGTATACTTGAAACGGCACTACGCAATGAACGGCATCATTGAAAGACGCCGCGCCAGCTATCTGTTCATTTTCACTTGTGCGTTTTCTGTTTAATGTATGCACCAGCACCTTAATCATCTGCTTTTTAATTAGGACATCCACTTAGCACCTGGAGAGCAAAAGCCTTCAGAAAGGACAGTCAAAAGAAATATCTCCCCACTGTGTTATTAACAGAAATACATCTGCCCTGCGCTAGAACGTGTAATTAACAGGGTTCTAACAGGCCATAAAACCTTCATTAACACATCCACTGCTAACACACTGCCATGTCATAGAGCAAGATCAAAATATCACTCGGATCAGAGAGGCCGTAGGGATGCTGAAAAATAATGTAAACCGAATTCTATATGATCTTCGAGCTGTCATGCAGGAAGATGATTTCAGCATCTAATTAAAAAAAAAGGAGCTACAATGAGATTTGGATTATATCACTGTCCTGTACAGGAGCAGAATCCTAGTATAGTGCCCTTTAAGTGTTTGAGATAAATGTGTGTGGCCAACAGGACTGTCTGATGTATGCAGGCCGGTCTTCAAGAGTCAGCCTCTCAGATCCTTCATCATGGTTTAATTTGTATTTGCAATGCTTTCACCAACGATGTTTACACTCTAAGAGGACTTTTTTTGTTCTCCTGGAGGCCTGTGCAGCACGCCAGCAAAGCGTGTGTGTGTGTGTGTGTGTTTTTGTGTGTGTGTTTTTTTATATGCGTGTGCTCTTCTAACAGAATACACCTCTGCTTGGAGACAAACATGGCAATGAAAAACCCTCTCAATAAGTTGCAGTTATAATGGAGCCACTGTTGTAAAACCATCCACTTACAAAGTTTGGCAGGCAGTAGATCATTCAGTGGTAAACAGCATGCTTTATCAGATCATAAAATCAGCTTGTAAGCTTTTAGGGTTTTTTTTTTTTTTTCAGCCTGGTTCAGAGAAAGAAAGAAAAAAACTGCTCTGGAGAAGCAGTTGAAATGAAATTCACAAATACAGCAAATGGATGAATGAAAACAAAACTTAGTTTAGGATTATAAACACATATCCGAGTAAGTATTTGTATATGTATATTTTCCCTCAGGTTTAAAATCTCTTCTGCCACCATTTTCGGGATGCTCCTACAGTAAGACAAAAAAAAGAGAAAAGCTCTAAACTGGGCTTTGGGGTATTTATTATTATTACAGTACAAATCTAACACTGATGTTATGCATTTAAATTATGCACATTTCTAAAGAATACATATTACAGGTAGAAGGTAAAATAAAGATTAAAAAAAAAAAAAGAGGCCACTCCATTTTTTTACGTGCTCACTGATTTACGTAGAAAGCAGAAGAGCATATTATTAAAATCGAAGCAAGCCATCTACCTCAAATGCCTACACTGCTATACAAGGCATAATTAAGACCCCTATGGTTTCGCTCTCTATTCCTCAGATAGTCCCTTCAGGGCAGGATGTAGTCCAGAAATGCCTAGTTGCTCTGCATGGAGTAGTGTCCCTGATAAACACACACCTCTCTCTACAGTAGGAGGGGTCAGGAGTTCAAACCCCAGGTTTTAACAGTTAAGGCTAGGATGTGAACTCCTGACCTCAGCAATGCTTGTGGGGGTGGGCGGGGGTTGGCGGGGTCAGCACTTCAATGCCGAGCTGCCTGGATTTACAACTGCATGCTGACTCCATGCAAGCACAGCAGAAAGCACCTGATAGCATCTCCTTCGGGGAGGAGGAGTCACTACGCTCCCTTTGTACTTTCAGTCACAGCCAGGCCTGTACCATAAATCATGTTAATTAGTTGACTGATAAAATAAATCTTAAAGAGTCAGGCGAGATCCTGTTTCCCGCACTGTTTTAGGCTGTGCTGTGTTATTTGTCATCTGCGAGTCACTGTTTAATCCAACCATTTGTAGCGGGAGTGTTTTTTTCTTCTTTTTTTTTCTTTTCAGAGTGCCTGGACGAGCCAGAGGGACAGAGAGGCCGATACAGGTAGCTTTACTCATCCATCTTCCCCTGGGTGGTCTACGCCGGCCCGAGCCCAAACACAGGCCTGATCAGCAGGGCGCTGGTTTCACATGCAGATGCTCTACTTAGTTAACACAAAATGCTATAATGACGCCTTAATTTGCAAGTTGCCCTAACTTTAAAAATCATCATTAACCTGATGCCAAATGCAATTTAGCTTTTTGTGTGCATTAAAAGTGAATTTAAATGCAGAGAACTTCTCTTTAACAGAACTAGAAAAAAGGAGAACAAGACATTGTAAAAAAAAAAAAGAAAAAGAAAAAATAAAAGGTATTAAAAAGCAAATAAATCTGCCTTCAAATACTGACATGTGCAAAACCTGTGATTTTCATTTTGGTTTTATGACAGCACTATTTTCCGCGCGTACTTCTGATGTTTTCGAGACGATATAAAATGTGCTTCAGCTCCAGCGGCATGTGCCAAAGACTTAAAAAGGTTGTCCACACACCAAATTACTCCTTACGAAAGTACACTGTTTCATCAGTAATTACGGCTTTTTTGCTAGAGTGTTTTGTGTTTTGCTTTGCTTGTTCCGTCTCGGAGGCTAACAACCCTTCATTATCCATGGTTTGACTCCCTTCTCACCAAAGCAAATTATACAGGAGAGTGACAGCTTTCAGAGGAGAGTAGCGGTGGCGTCCTCTTCCCTGAAGTGTGCCTGTAAATCACAGGGACACAGCTTTGCCTTCTAACCTCTTACCTGCTGACCCTGCGGAAAACCCTGCAGAAATGAATTCTATTATTGGGCTTTTCATGATATCCACGATATAGTAAAGTCCTTTTCATGGCACTGGTATGCCTGTTGGTATTCTGGGTATTCATAATATCAGCGTAACACCCGGCTCTAAGTTGTTTTTAGCCATAGTAGGAGTAATATCATTAGTGGTATAAGGTGTAGTAACAAATACTATTGGTAGTAAGAATAATAATCGTTTTGATAGTAGTAATAACAATATAGGTATATTAGCACTAACAGTAGAAACAATATAAGTAGAATAATTTTCAGTAGACGTATAAATAACATTCTAAGTACTAGTACTATCATTAATAATAATCTTGCTAGATCAAGGCTGCCTTTTTGTTCCAAAGAGAAACCGTCCATATTAAAAGTACCCTTATACAGATTAGTGTCTTGTACTAGCATGCTTTATAGTGACAAAACAAACCAAAGTAAAACTTTGATTGTGACTAACAAAGAGGCTTTGTATGTCAGACTGCATTGAGCAACGAATACGCAGGTGTGACTGCTCAGACCAGCATGTTTGGTTGCCTTTAAAATAAACATTAGGCTAAAGTCATCTACAAAGAACAGCAGGACGCCACACTCTAAGGAAGGTCATTTCACATGGAGATAAAGAAAAGTGACAGCAGGAGATCCATGTAGGATGAAGATTGCGGCGCATCCTGTTCCCTTGTGTGATTTACTGGCGGTCGTAAGCGACACAGAAGCTGCTTTTCTTTGATGAATAAGGGAAAGGAAGCCGGTGCGTAGTAAGTTCGCTTCATCAGCTCTGTGTCCAGCCCGTTTCCACGTTCTCGCAGGAGAGGATTATCATGATGAAGCCATCTCACACTACCTATTGATCGGAGCCTTCGCCTCGCTCAGTGAAAGAAAGTCGTGTCAATAAAATCATCGCTAAATGAATTCATTTTTCAATTGTGCTCTCCGAGATAATTAGGTTGTACATCATGGCTGGGTTTTGCCACTACATCATGAGTGAATTATGCAGCCCTCCAACACATCATCATCATCATCATCCTTAGTTTGCTCTGAGCGGTGCACTAATAAACTGATGGGTACATAATTCTATTCCTGTTCCCCTGCCAGTGAAGCACAGAGCGGGCCAGCTGAATAACTCTTCTTTAAGCCCATTACTGCCTGTAGCACTAATATCACCATCTAATGGTGGATAATACACAATATTCAAGAGTTCAACGCATACCGTGTTTGCAAATGCCTTTGTAAAGAGCTGTACTTAATCATGCATTTCACACTCTAGGGACCGGACAAGAATAATCAGTAATAAGGCCACACCGAGCTTACATGTTCATTAGTAGATTACAAGATCACAATTTGCACTGAGAGAAAGACCTGTTTCAGCAGCATTCCGGAGATATAAAGCAGCATAAACTATACACGATGCACAATACACATTTTTATACACACTATTAATTATATAGTGTGTCATTTGCATGTATTTATATCGCAGCTCTGTTAAACTCCGGCATCTTATTGGTCAGAAAGTGTTGATTTCTCTGGTGCTCACTTCAGATTCAAATCAGGTTTAAATTTTTGTGTTTCTTCTGTGGTAAAAGATCGTTCACAGGTACTTGTGTAGCAGGTCGCTCACATAATATAATATGATGTTGTTTAACAAACACAAATGTATAACTGTCTACACGGTGAAGCTTGGAGACAAGTGTGACAAACTTACCAGAAGAGCTAATATTCTCCAGCACACTCAGTAAAACATAACAGCTGTTTTAGTCACAGTACTGTGCCAAAGTCTTGGCCCATAAAAAAAGGTATAAACAAAGATGCCTTTGAAAATATTTCTACAGAAATTAAACTTATATAAAAGTCACTAAAGAGTAATAAAGCGAACAATTTGGTGTGGAAACTTTTTCCCTAAAAAATAAATCACTGTAAAACAGCTGGTAGGTTTTACTGAG